>RXON01000359.1:0-17827 GCA_009667805.1 Leptobrachium leishanense | reverse complement strand
TCCAGGCACCTTGTGTACGTTGCCGCTTAAATTGAAAAAAACAACACAAAAATAGATAGTAAAATCTTACCCAAAAAAAGACAAAGTACCAAAAATGTACCAATCAGTTTCCCCATAGTTGCCTATGGCATGCAGCTGTACACGTATTTGATGCTCCGGTAGTTGTCCACCAATGCCACCAGTTGGCCAACTGCATTCCGGCTGCTTGTGTACATTGCCGCTTAAAATTTAACAAACACAAAAATAGGTAGTAAAATTTTACCAAAATAAGACAAAGTACAATAAAATTGGACAATCAGTTCCCCCCATACTTGCCTGTCTCATGCAGCCGTGTCCTCATTTGTTGCTCGGTAGTTGTCCACCGTTCGCCCAACTGCATCCAGGCAGCTTGTGTACGTTGCCGCTTAAAATTTAACAAACCCAAAAATAGGTAGTAAAATTTTACCAAAAAAAGACAAAGTACAGAAAAATTTGCCAATCAGTTCCCCCATACTTGCCTGTCTCATGCAGCTGTGCCCTCATTTGTTGCTCCGGTAGTTGTCCACCATTTGGCCAACTGCAATCCGGCAGCTTGTGTACGTTGCCACTTAAAATTTAACAAACACAAAAATAGGTAGTAAAATCTTACCAAAAAAAAGACAAAAGTACATAAAAATTGTCCAATCAGTTCCCCCATACTTGCCTGTCTCATGCAGCTGTGCCCTCATTTGTTGCTCCGGTAGTTGTCCACCATTCGGCCAACTGCATTCCGGCTGCTTGTGTACGTTGCCGCTTAAAATTTAACAAACACAAAAATAGGTAGTAAAATCTTACCAAAATAAGACAAAGTACAGAAAAATTGTCGAATCAGTTCCCCCCATACTTGCCTGTCTCATGCAGCTGTGCCCTCATTTGTTGCTCCGGTAGTTGTCCACCATTTCGCCAACTGCAATCCGGCAGCTTGTGTACGTTGCCGCTTAAAATTTAACAAACACAAAAATAGGTAGTAAAATTTTACCAAAATAAGACAAGTACAGAAAAATTGGACAATCAGTTCCCCCCATACTTGCCTGTCTCATGCAGCCGTGTCCTCATTTGTTGCTCGGTAGTTGTCCACCATTCATCCAACTGCATCCAGGCAGCTTGTGTACGTTCCTGCTTAAAATTTAACAAACACAAAAATAGGTAGTAAAATCTTACCAAAAAAAAGACAAAAGTACATAAAAATTGGCCAATCAGTTCCCCCATACTTGCCTGTCTCATGCAGCTGTGCCCTCATTTGTTGCTCGGTAGCTGTCCACCATTCATCGAACTGCATCCCGGCAGCTTGTGTACGTTGCCGCTTAAGATTTAACAAACAAAAAAGTAGGTAGTAAAATCTTACCAAAATAAAGAAAAAGTAACGAAAAATTTGACAATCAGTTCCCTCATACTTGCCTGTCTCGTGCGGTTGTGTCCTCCTTTGTTGCTCGGTAGTTGTTCACCATTTGGCCAACTGCATTCCGGCAGCTTGTGTACGTTACCACTTAAAATTTAACAAACACAAAAATAGGTAGTAAAATCTTACCAAAAAAAAGACAAAAGTACAGAAAGATTGGCCAATCTGTTCCCCCCATACTTGCCTGTCTCATGCAGCTGGGCCCTCATTTGTTGTTCGGTAGCTGTCCACGATTTATCCAACTGCATCCAGGCAGCTTGTGTACGTTACCGCTTAAAATTTAACAAACAAAAAAGTAGGTAGTAAAATCTTACCAATATAAAGAAAAAGTAACGAAAAATTTGACAATCAGTTCCCTCATACTTGTCTGTCTCGTGCGGTTGTGTCCTCCTTTGTTGCTTGGCAATTGTCCATCGTTTGGTCAACTGCATCCAGGCAGCTTGTGTACGTTGCCGCTTAAATTGAAAAAAACAACACAAAAATAGATAGTAAAATCTTACCCAAAAAAAGACAAAGTACCAAAAATATACCAATCAGTTTCCCTATAGTTGCCTATAGCATGCAGCTGTACACGTATTTGATGCTCCGGTAGTTGTCCACCAATGCCACCAGTTGGCCAACTGCATCCAGGCAGCTTGTGTACGTTGCCGCTAAAAATATAACAAACACAAAAATAGGTAGTAAAATATTATCAAATAAAGACAAATTACAGAAAAATTGACCAATCAGTTTTCCCATACTAGCCTGTCTCATGCAGCTGTGCCCTCATTTGTTGTTCGGTAGCTGTCCACCATTCGTCCAACTGCATTCCGGCAGCTTGTGTACGTTGCCGCTTAAAATTTAACAAACACAAAAATAGGTAGTAAAATCTTACCAAAATAAGACAAAGTACAGAAAAATTGGCGAATCAGTTCCCCCCATACTTGCCTGTCTCATGCAGCTGTGCCCTCATTTGTTGTTCGGTAGCTGTCCACCGTTCATCCAACTGCATCCAGGCAGCTTGTGTACGTTGCCACTTAAAATTTAACAAACAAAAAAGAAGGTAGTAAAATCTTACCAATATAAAGAAAAAGTACCGAAAAATTGGCCAATCAGTTCCCCCATACTTGCCTGTCTCTTACGGTTGTGTCGTCATTTGTTGCTCGGTAGTTGTTCACCATTTGGCCAACTGCATTGCGGCAGCTTGCGTACGTTCCCGCTTAAAATTTAACAAACACAAAAATAGGTAGTAAAATCATACCAAAAAAACCCCAAAAGTAGAGAAAAATTGCCCATTCAGTTCCCCCCATACTTGCCTGTCTCATGCAGCCGTGCCCTCATTTGTTGTTCGGTAGCTGTCCACCATTCATCCAACTGCATCCCGGCAGCTTGTGTACGTTCCCGCTTAAAATTTAACAAACAAAAAGAAGGTAGTAAAATCTTACCAATATAAAGAAAAAGTACCGAAAAATTGGCCAATCAGTTCCCCCATACTTGCCTGTCTCATGCAGCTGTGTCCTCATTTGTTGCTCGGTAGCTGTCCACCGTTCGCCCAACTGCTTCCAGGCAGCTTGTGTACGTTCCCGCTTAAAATTTAACAAACAAAAAGAAGGTAGTAAAATCTTACCAATATAAAGAAAAAGTACCGAAAAATTGGCCAATCAGTTCCCCCATACTTGCCTGTCTCATGCAGCTGTGTCCTCATTTGTTGCTCGGTAGTTGTCCACCGTTCGTCCAACTGCATCCAGGCAGCTTGTGTACGTTGCCGCTTAAAATTTAACAAACCCAAAAATAGGTAGTAAAATCTAATCAAAAAAAGACAATGTACATAAAAATTGGCCAATCAGTTCCCCCATACTTGCCTGTCTCATGCAGCTGTGCCCTCATTTGTTGCTCGGTAGTTGTCCACCGTTCATCCAACTGCATTCCGGCAGCTTGTGTACGTTGCCGCTTATAATTTAACAAACAAAAAAGTAGGTAGTAAAATCTTACAAAATAAAGAAAAAGTAACGAAAAATTTGACAATCAGTTCCCTCATACTTGCCTGTCTCGTGCGGTTGTGTCCTCCTTTGTTGCTCGGTAGTTGTTCACCATTTGGCCAACTGCATTCCGGCAGCTTGTGTACGTTGCCACTTATAATTTAACAAACACAAAAATAGGTAGTAAAATCTTACCAAAAAAAAGACAAAAGTACAGAAAAATTGTCCAATCAGTTCCCCCATACTTGCCTGTCTCATGCAGCTGTGCCCTCATTTGTTGCTCCGGTAGTTGTCCACCATTTGGCCAACTGCATTCCGGTAGCTTGTGTACGTTGCCACTTAAAAATTTAACAAATACAAAAATAGTTAGTAAAATCTAATCAAAAAAAGACAATGTACATAAAAATTGGCCAATCAGTTCCCCCATACTTGCCTGTCTCATGCAGCTGTGCCCTCATTTGTTGCTCGGTAGTTGTCCACCATTCATCCAACTGCATCCAGGCCAGTGGCGTAGCGTGGGTTGTCAGCGCCTGGGGCCAGCCAACAATTGTGCGCCCCCCCCAACCTGTGGACACGTTTTAGATATTGCCCCAGTTCTCACATGAATATTGCCCCAGCCAGCTCTCACATGGATATTGCCCCAGCTCTCACATGGATATTGCCCCAGGTCACACACGGACATTGCCCCAGCTCTCCCATGGATATGCCGCAGCTCTCACATGGATATTGCCCCAGCTCACACATGAATATTGCCCCAGCCAGCTCACACATGAATATTTCCCCAGCCAGTTCTCACATGAATATTGCCCCAGCTCTCCCATGGATTTGCCCCAGCTCACACATGGATTTGCCCCAGCTCACACATGGATTTGCCCCAGCTCATGGATTTGCCCCCAGCTCATGGATATGCCCCCAGCTCATGGATATGCCCCCGGCTCATGGATTTTCCCCCAGCTCATAGATTTGCCCCCAGCTCATGGATTTGCCCCAGCTCTCACCTGGATATTGCCCCAGCGGCAGCCAGCTCTCAAATGAATACTTGCCCCAGCTCCGGATCCAGCAGGGGTTGAGGGGGCCCAGATGCCGGGCAGCGGGAGTGCCTGCCCGGTCCTGAACAGCGTGTGAGTCCGTCTGTGTTGAAGGGGAGGCGGCTGCGTGCGTGCGCAGGTCACGCGGTCCGGCCAGTCAGGTGGTACAGAGACTCAGTACCACCTGATTAGCCTGACAACGTGACTGGCTGCGCCTGCACGCAGCCGCATCCCCTTCAACACGGATGGACTCACTGTTCAGGACCGGGCAGGCACTCCTGCTGCCCGGCATCTGGGTCCCCTCAACCCGCGGGCCCTTGGGCGGCACCCGAGGGCCCGGCGGGTCAGTCCGGGCCTCAAGTTTTAGGGGCGCAAATTTCTTTTGAAATGATGCGCCCCTAACAAAACTGCTCACGGGGCCACGGCCCCCCCTGCCCCCCCACGCTACGCCACTGATCCAGGCAGCTTGTGTACGTTGCCGCTTAAAATTTAGCAAACAAAAAAGTAGGTAGTACAATCTTACCAAAATAAAGAAAAAGTAACGAAAAATTGGCCAATCAGTTCCCCCATACTTGCCTGTCTCATGCAGCTGTGTCCTCATTTGTTGCTCCGGTAGTTGTCCACCATTTGGCCAACTGCATTCCGGCAGCTTGTGTACGTTGCCACTTAAAATTTAACAAACACAAAAATACAGTTGTGTTCAAAATTATTCAACCCACAATGCTGTAAAGGGTTTTAGGGAATTTAGTGTACATTTGTAATTGTATTCAGAATGAAATCCTACAAGGACTTTTTAAAGAACCATATGCAACTAAAATGACATCAATTGGTTTCGTAATACAGTAGTAAATGTTTCTTTTGTTAATTCTTCATCGACACAATTATTCAACCCCTTAAAGACTACCACTCTGAAGAACAGAGGTTCATTCAAGTGTTTTCAATCAGGTATTGAAAACACCTGTGGATGTCACGGAGCAGCAATAAAGCATAATAAGCACCAATTAGGCAGCTTTAAAATGACTGTGATACTCAGCTCCTTCTAGACATTTACTGGTTTGGTTACAAACATGGTGAAGTCAAGAGAATGGTCCAGGAAGACAAGAGAAGAGGTGATTACTCTTCACAGGAAGGGCAATGGCTATAAGAAGATTGCAAAGATGTTAAACATACCAAGAGAGACCATAGGAAGCATCATTCGCAAATTCAAGGCAAAGGGCACTGTTGAAACGCTACCTGGTTGTGGCAGAAAGAAGATGCTGACTTCGACTGCTGTGTGCTACCTGAAGCGTAGAGTGGAGAAAAGTCCCCATGTGACTGCTGAGGAACTGAGAAAAGATTTGTCAGATGTGGGTACTGAAGTTTCAGCTCAGACAATACGGCGCACACTGCGTAATGAAGGCCTCCATGCCAGAACTCCCAGGCGCACCCCCTTGCTGTCTCCAAAGAATAATAAGAGTCGACAGCAGTATGCCAAAAGTCATGTGGACAAACCACAGAAGTTTTGGGATAGTGTTCTGTGGACTGATGAAACAAAATTAGAACTGTTTGGGCGCATGGATCAACGCTATGTTTGGAGGAGGAAGAACAAGGCCTATGAAGAAAAGAACACCTTGCCTACTGTGAAGCATGGCGGGGGGTCCATCATGCTTTGGAGCTGTTTTGCTTCTGCAGGTAAAGGGAAGCTTCAGCGTGTGCAAGGTACCATGAATTCTCTTCAGTACCAGGAGATATTGGATGACAATGTGATGCAGTCCGTCACAAACCTGACGCATGGGAGACGTTGGACCTTTCAACAGGACAATGATCCCAAGCATACCTCCAAGTCCACTAGAGCATGGTTGCAGATTAAAGGCTGGAACATTTTGGAGTGGCCATCGCAGTCACCTGACTTAAATCGATTGAGAACCTCTGGTGGGACTTAAAGAAAGCAGTTGCAGTGCGCAAGCCTAAGAATGTGACTGAACTGGAGGCTTTTGCCCATGACGAATGGGCGAAGATACCCGTAGATCGCTGCAGGACACTTGTGTCAAGCTATGCTTCACATTTAAAAGCTGTTATAACTGTAAAAGGATGTTGTACTAAGTACTAAGATTGAATGTCACTTGGGGGTTGAATAAAACTGATAATGATGTGAGCACAGAAAAGACATTTGTGGTTATTTCATTATAAATGTTATGTTATTTTTGTCTGACCTACACGTGCCTCTTTGATTTAATTGTAAGCAAGATGACTGAATGATCAAAATCAATGTCAAACTGGCCAAAACACTCAATTTCAGTGGGGGTTGAATAATTTTGAACACAACTGTAGGTAGTAAAATGTTACCAAAAAAAAGACAAAAGTACAGAAAAATTGGACAATCAGTTCCCCCCATACTTGCCTGTCTCATGCAGCCGTGTCCTCATTTGTTGCTCGGTAGTTGTCCACCATTCATCCAACTGCATCCAGGCAGCTTGTGTTCGTTGCCGCTTAAAATTTAACAAACAAAAAAGTAGGTAGTAAAATCTTACCAATATAAAGAAAAAGTAACGAAAAATTTGACAATCAGTTCCCTCATACTTACCTGTCTCGTGCGGTTGTGTCCTCCTTTGTTGCTTGGCAATTGTCCATCGTTTGGTCAACTGCATCCAGGCAGCTTGTGTACGTTGCCGCTTAAGATTTAACAAACACAAAAATAGGTAGTAAAATCTAATCAAAAAAAGACAACGTACATAAAAATTGGCCAATCAGTTCCCCTATACTTGCCTGTCTCATGCAGCCGTGTCCTCATTTGTTGCTCGGTAGTTGTCCACTGTTCGCCCAACTGCATCCAGGCAGCTTGTGTACGTTGCCGCTTAAAAATTAACAAACACAAAAATAGGTAGTAAAATCGAATCAAAAAAAGACAATGTACATAAAAATTGGCCAATCAGTTCCCCAATACTTGCCTGGCCCATGCAGCTGTGCCCTCATTTGTTGCTCGATAGTTGTCCACCATTCATCCAACTGCATCCCGGCAGCTTGTGTACGTTGCCGCTTAAAATTTAACAAACAAAAAAGTAGGAAGTAAAATCTTACCAAAATAAAGAAAAAGTAACGAAAAATTTGACAATCAGTTCCCTCATACTTGCCTGTCTCGTGCGGTTGTGTCCTCCTTTTTTGCTCGGTAGTTGTTCACCATTTGGCCAACCGCATTCCGGCAGCTTGTGTACGTTGCCACTTAAAATTTAACAAACACAAAAATAGTTAGTAAAATCTTATCAAAAAAGACAAAGTACAGAAAAATTGACCAATCAGTTTCCCCATACTTGCCTGTCTCAAGCAACTGTGCCCTCATTTGTTGTTCGGTAGCTGTCCACCATTCGTCCAACTGCATTCTGGCTGCTTGTGTACGTTGCCACTTAAAATTTAACAAACACAAAAATAGTTAGTAAAATCTTATCAAATAAGACAAAGTACAGAAAAATTGGACAATCAGTTCCCTCATACTTGCCTGTCTCGTGCGGTTGTGTCCTCCTTTGTTGCTTGGCAATTGTCCATCGTTTGGTCAACTGCATCCAGGCAGCTTGTGTACGTTGCAGCTTAAATTGAAAAAAAAACACAAAAATAGATAGTAAAGTCTTACCCAAAAAAAGACAAAGTACCAAAAATATACCAATCAGTTTCCCTATAGTTGCCTATAGCATGCAGCTGTACACGTATTTGATGCTCCGGGAGTTGTCCACCAATGCCACCAGTTGGCCAACTGCATCCAGGCAGCTTGTGTACGTTGCCGCTAAAAATATAACAAACACAAAAATAGGTAGTAAAACATTATCAAATAAAGACAAATTACAGAAAAACTGACCAATCAGTTTTCCCATACTAGCCTGTCTCATGCAGCTGTGCCCTCATTTGTTGTTCGGTAGCTGTCCACCATTCGTCCAACTGCATTCCGGCAGCTTGTGTACGTTGCCGCTTAAAATTTAACAAACAAAAAAGAAGGTAGTATAATCTTACCAATATAAAGAAAAAGTACTGAAAAATTGGCCAATCAGTTCCCCCCTACTTGCCTGTCTCTTGCGGTTGTGTCCTCATTTGTTGCTCGGTAGTTGTTCACCATTTGGCCAACTGCATTCCGGCAGCTTGTGTACGTTGCCGCTTAAAATTTAACAAACACAAAAATAGGTAGTAAAATCTTACCAAAATAAGACAAAGTACAGAAAAATTGGCCAATCAGTTCCCCCATACTTGCCTGTGTCTTGCGGTTGTGTCGTCATTTGTTGCTCGGTAGTTGTTCACCATTTGGCCAACTGCATTCCGGCAGCTTGTGTACGTTGCCGCTTAAAATTTAACAAACACAAAAAAAGGTAGTAAAATCTTACCAAAAAAAAAACAAAAGTACAGAAAAATTGGCCATTCAGTTCCCCCCATACTTGCCTGTCTCATGCAGCCGTGCCCTCATTTGTTGTTCGGTAGCTGTCCACCATTCATCCAACTGCATTCCGGCTGCTTGTGTACGTTGCCACTTAAAATTTAACAAACAAAAAAGAAGGTAGTAAAATCTTACCAATATGAAGAAAAAGTACCGAAAAATTGGCCAATCAGTTCCCCCATACTTGCCTGTCTCTTGCGGTTGTGTCGTCATTTGTTGCTCGGTAGTTGTTCACTATTTGGCCAACTGCAATCCGGCAGCTTGTGTACGTTGCCACTTAAAATTTAACAAACACAAAAATAGGTAGTAAAATCTTACCTAAAAAAAGACAAAAGTACATAAAAATTGGCCAATCAGTTCCCCCATACTTGCCTGTCTCATGCAGCTGTGCCCTCATTTGTTGCTCGGTAGTTGTCCACCATTCATCCATCTGCATTCCGGCTGCTTGTGTACGTTGCCGCTTAAAATTTAACAAACAAAAAAGTAGGTAGTAAAATCTTACCAAAATAAAGAAAAAGTAACGAAAAATTTGACAATCAGTTTCCCCATACTTGCCTGTCTCATGCAGCTGTGCCCTCATTTGTTGCTCGGTAGTTGTCCACCATTTGGCCAACTGCAATCCGGCAGCTTGTGTACGTTGCCACTTAAAATTTAACAAACACAAAAATAGGTAGTAAAATCTTACCAAAAAAAAGACAAAAGTACAGAAAAATTGTCCAATCAGTTCCCCCATACTTGCCTGTCTCATGCAGCCGTGCCCTCATTTCTTGCTCCGGTAGTTGTCCACCATTTGGCCAACTGCAATCCGGCAGCTTGTGTACGTTGCCACTTAAAATTTAACAAACAAAAAAGAAGGTAGTAAAATCTTACCAATATAATTAAAAAGTACCGAAAAATTGGCCAATCAGTTCCCCCATACTTGCCTGTCTCATGCAGCTGTGCCCTCATTTGTTGTTCGGTAGCTGTCCACCATTCATCCAACTGCATCCAGGCAGCTTGTGTACGTTGCCACTTAAAATTTAACAAACAAAAAAGAAGGTAGTAAAATCTTACCAATATAAAGAAAAAGTACCGAAAAATTGGCCAATCAGTTCCCCCATACTTGCCTGTCTCATGCAGCTGTGCCCTCATTTGTTGTTCGGTAGCTGTCCACCATTCATCCAACTGCATCCAGGCAGCTTGTGTACGTTGACGCTTAAAATTTAAAAAACAAAAAAGTAGGTAGTAAAATCTTACCAAAATAAAGAAAAAGTACCGAAAAATTGCCAATCAGTTCCCCCATACTTGCCTGTCTCATGCAGCTGTGCCCTCATTTGTTGCTCCGGTAGTTGTCCACCATTTGGTCAAATGCAATCCGGCAGCTTATGTACGTTGCCACTTAAAATTTAACAAACACAAAAATAGGTAGTAAAATCTTACCAAAATAAAGAAAAAGTAACGAAAAATTTGACAATCAGTTCCCTCATACTTGCCTGTCTCATGCAGCTATGCCCTCATTTGTTGCTCGGTAGTTGTCCACCATTTGGCCAACTGCAATCCGGCAGCTTGTGTACGTTGCCACTTAAAATTTAACAAACACAAAAATAGGTAGTAAAATCTTACCAAAAAAAAGACAAAAGTACAGAAAAATTGTCCAATCAGTTCCCCCATACTTGCCTGTCTCATGCAGCCGTGCCCTCATTTCTTGCTCCGGTAGTTGTCCACCATTTGGCCAACTGCAATCCGGCAGCTTGTGTACGTTGCCACTTAAAATTTAACAAACACAAAAATAGGTAGTAAAATCTTACCAAAAAAAAGACAAAAGTACAGAAAAATTGGCGAATCAGTTCCACCCATACTTGCCTGTCTCATGCAGCTGTGCCCTCATTTGTTGTTCGGTAGCTGTCCACCATTCGTCCAACTGCATTCCGGCAGCTTGTGTACGTTGCCACTTAAAATTTAACAAACAAAAAAGAAGGTAGTAAAATCTTACCAATATAAAGAAAAAGTACCGAAAAATTGGCCAATCAGTTCCCCCATACTTGCCTGTCTCATGCAGCTGTGCCCTCATTTGTTGTTCGGTAGCTGTCCACCATTCATCCAACTGCATCCAGGCAGCTTGTGTACGTTGACGCTTAAAATTTAAAAAACAAAAAAGTAGGTAGTAAAATCTTACCAAAATAAAGAAAAAGTACCGAAAAATTTGCCAATCAGTTCCCCCATACTTGCCTGTCTCATGCAGCTGTGCCCTCATTTGTTGCTCCGGTAGTTGTCCACCATTTGGTCAAATGCAATCCGGCAGCTTATGTACGTTGCCACTTAAGATTTAACAAACACAAAAATAGGTAGTAAAATCTTACCAAAATAAAGAAAAAGTAACGAAAAATTTGACAATCAGTTCCCTCATACTTGCCTGTCTCGTGCGGTTGTGTCCTCCTTTGTTGCTTGGCAATTGTCCATCGTTTGGTCAACTGCATCTAGGCAGCTTGTGTACGTTGCCGCTAAAAATATAACAAACACAAAAATAGGTAGTAAAATATTATCAAATAAAGACAAAGTACAGAAAAATTGACCAATCAGTTTTCCCATACTAGCCTGTCTCATGCAGTCGTGTCCTCATTTGTTGCTCGGTAGTTGTCCACCGTTCGCCCAACGGCATCCAGGCAGCTTGTGTACGTTGCCGCTTAAAATTTAACAAACACAAAAATAGGTAGTAAAATCTAATCAAAAAAAGACAATGTACATAAAAATTGGCCAATCAGTTCCCCCATACTTGCCTGGCTCATGCAGCTGTGCCCTCATTTATTGCTCGGTAGCTGTCCACCATTCATCCAACTGCATCCCGGCAGCTTGTGTACGTTCCCGCTTAAAATTTAACAAACAAAAAGAAGGTAGTAAAATCTTACCAATATAAAGAAAAAGTACCGAAAAATTGGCCAATCAGTTCCCCCATAGTTGCCTGTCTCATGCAGCTGTGCCCTCATTTGTTGCGCGGTAGTTGTCCACCATTCATCCAACTGCATTCCGGCTGCTTGTGTACGTTGCCGCTTAAAATTTAACAACAAAAAAGTAGGTTAGTAAAATCTTACCAAAATAAAGAAAAAGTAACGAAAAATTTGACAATCAGTTCCCTCATACTTGCCTGTCTCGTGCGGTTGTGTCCTCCTTTGTTGCTCGGTAGTTGTCCACCATTTGGCCAACTGCAATCCGGCAGCTTGTGTACGTTGCCACTTAAGATTTAACAAACACAAAGATAGGTAGTAAAATCTAATCAAAAAAAGACAATGTACATAAAAATTGGCCAATCAGTTCCCCCATACTTGCCTGGCTCATGCAGCTGTGCCCTCATTTATTGCTCGGTAGCTGTCCACCATTCATCCAACTGCATCCCGGCAGCTTGTGTACGTTCCCGCTTAAAATTTAACAAACAAAAAGAAGGTAGTAAAATCTTACCAATATAAAGAAAAAGTACCGAAAAATTGGCCAATCAGTTCCCCCATAGTTGCCTGTCTCATGCAGCTGTGCCCTCATTTGTTGCGCGGTAGTTGTCCACCATTCATCCAACTGCATTCCGGCTGCTTGTGTACGTTGCCGCTTAAAATTTAACAAACAAAAAAGTAGGTAGTAAAATCTTACCAAAATAAAGAAAAAGTAACGAAAAATTTGACAATCAGTTCCCTCATACTTGCCTGTCTCGTGCGGTTGTGTCCTCCTTTGTTGCTCGGTAGTTGTTCACCATTTGGCCAACTGCATTCCGGCAGCTTGTGTACGTTGCCACTTAAAATTTAACAAACACAAAAATAGGTAGTAAAATCTTATCAAAAAAAGACAAAGTACAGAAAAATTGACCAATCAGTTTCCTCATACTTGCCTGTCTCATGCAGCCGTGTCCTCATTTGTTGCTCGGTAGTTGTCCACCGTTCGCCCAACTGCATCCAGGCAGCTGGTGTACGTTGCCGCTTAAGGCTAGGGTCAGAGTGGGGCAGTCGGAACGCGCGTGCAGGCGCACTAAATCACGGCGGCAGTAGCAGCACATAACGGCCAATGACGGCCAATATACGCAGTACGTGCGTACGAAAGTGCGCCGACACCACGCAACCAGCAAATGAACGCATTTTTATCAGAACGTGAAACCGCTGCTACTGACGTACAAAGTGCGCTGCGGCCGCATAGCAGCGTGTGTGCGTGATTAGGAGACGTCAGACGCTGCTAGTGTGCGGCCTACATAACGTTCAAACAGCCGGATTTCCCTAGACTTCTTTTTACCCCACCGTCATGAAATACGTCCAGAATTGCGCATCGTCTGACCACTTAAGCGTATTCCGTGAAAAAATGCGTGCGCACGCATCGACGTACATTTTGACGGTGGCTGCAGAAAATGCGCTCATCTGTCCCTAGCCTAAAATTTAACAAACAAAAAAGTAGGTAGTAAAATCTTACCAAAATAAAGAAAAAGTACCGAAAAATTTGCCAATCAGTTCCCCCATACTTGCCTGTCTCATGCAGCTGTGCCCTCATTTGTTGCTCCGGTAGTTGTCCAGCATTTGGCCAACTGCAATCCGGCAGCTTGTGTACGTTACCACTTAAAATTTAACAAACACAAAAATAGGTAGTAAAATCTAATCAAAAAAAGACAATGTACATAAAAATTGGCCAATCAGTTCCCCCATACTTGCCTGTCTCATGCAGCTGTGCCCTCATTTGTTGCTCGGTAGTTGTCCACCATTCATCCAACTGCATTCCGGCTGCTTGAGTACGTTGCCACTTAAAATTTAACAAACACAAAAATAGGTAGTAAAATCTTACCAATGAAAAGAAAAAAGTACCGAAAAATTGGCCAATCAGTTCCCCCATACTTGCCTGTCTCATGCAGCTGTGCCCTCATTTGCTCTCCGGTAGTTGTCCACCATTTTTGGCCACTTGCATCCGGCAGCTTGTGTACGTTGCGCTTAAAATTTAACAAACCAAAAAGTAGGTAGTAAAATCTTACAAAATAAAGAAAAAGTAACAAAAATTGACAATCAGTTCCTCATACTGCCTGTCTCGTGCGGTTGTGTCCTCCTTTGTTGCTGGCATTGTCCATCGTTTGGTCAACTGCATTAGGCAGCTTGTGTACGTTGCCACTTAAAATATAACAAACACAAAAATAGGTAGTAAAAATTATCAAAAAAGACAAAAGTACAGAAAAATTGACCAATCAGTTTCCCTACTTGCCTGTCTCATGCAGCTGTGCCCTCATTTGTTGTTCGGTAGCTGTCCACCATTCGTCCAACTGCATTCCGGCAGCTTGTGTACGTTGCCACTTAAAATTTAACAAACAAAAATAGGTTAGTAAAATCTTACCAAAATAAACAGAAAAAGTACCGAAAAATTGCCAATCAGTTCCCCCATACTTGCCTGTCTCATGCAGCTGTGCCCTCATTTGTTGCTCCGGTAGTTGTCCACCATTTGGTCAAATGCATCCAGCAGTTATGTACGTTGCCACTTAAAATTTAACAAACACAAAAATAGGTAGTAAAATCTTACAAAAAAAAGACAAAAGTACATAAAAATTGGCAATCAGTTCCCCCATACTTGCCTGTCTCATGCAGCTGTGCCCTCATTTGTTGCTCGGTAGTTGTCCACCATTCATCCACTGCAATTCCGGCAGCTTGGTTGTACGTTGCCAGCTTAAAATTTAACAAACAAAAAAGTAGGTAGTAAAATCTTACAAAATAAAAGAAAAAGTAACGAAAAATTGGCCAATCAGTTTCCCCATACTTGCCTGTCTCATGCAGCTGTGCCCTATTTGTTGCTCGGTAGTTGTCCACATTTGGCCAACTGCATCCGGCAGCTTGTGTACGTTGCCATAAAAATTTAACAAACACAAAAATAGGTAGTAAAATCTTACCAAAAAAAAGAAAAAGTAACAGAAAAATTGTCCAATCAGTTCCCCCATACTTGCCTGTCTCATGCAGCCGTGCCCTCATTTGTTGCTCCGGTAGTTGTCCCCATTTGGCCAACTGCAATCCGGCAGCTTGTGTACGTTGCCACTTAAAATTTAACAACACAAAAATAGGTAGTAAAATCTTACCAAAAAAAAGACAAAAGTACAGAAAAATTGGCCAATCTGTTCCCCCATACTTGCCTGTCTCATGCAGCTGTGCCCTCATTTGTTGCTCCGGTAGTTGTCCACCATTCGTCCAACTGTATTCCGGCTGCTTGTGTACGTTGCCGCTTAAAATTTAACAAACACAAAAATAGGTAGTAAAATCTTACCAAAATAAAACAAAGTACAGAAAAATTGGCGAATCAGTTCCCCCCATACTTGCCTGTCTCATGCAGCTGTGCCCTCATTTGTTGTTCGGTAGCTGTCCACCATTCGTCCAACTGCATTCCGGCAGCTTGTGTACGTTGCCACTTAAAATTTAACAAACAAAAAAGAAGGTAGTAAAATCTTACCAATATAAAGAAAAAGTACAGAAAAATTGACCAATCAGCTTTCCCATACTAGCCTGTCTCATGCAGCTGTGCCCTCATTTGTTGTTCGGTAGCTGTCCACCATTCGTCCAACTGCATTCCGGCAGCTTGTGTAACGTTGCCACTTAAAATTTAACAAACAAAAAAGAAGGTAGTAAAATCTTACCAAAATAAAGAAAAAGTACCGAAAAATTTGCCAATCAGTTCCCCCATACTTGCCTGTCTCATGCAGCTGTGCCCTCATTTGTTGCTCCGGTAGTTGTCCACCATTTGGTCAAATGCAATCCGGCAGCTTATGTACGTTGCCACTTAAGAGATTAACAAACACAAAAATAGGTGAGTAAAATCTTACCAAAAAAAAGACAAAAGTACAGAAAAATTGGCCAATCAGTTCCCCCATACTTGCCTGTCTCATGCAGTCGTGTCCTCATTTGTTGCTCGGTAGTTGTCCACCGTTCGCCCAACGGCATCCAGGCAGCTTGTGTACGTTGCCGCTTAAAATTTAACAAACACAAAAATAGGTAGTAAAATCTAATCAAAAAAAGACAAAGTACATAAAAATTGGCCAATCAGTTCCCCCATACTTGCCTGTCTCATGCAGCTGTGCCCTCATTTATTGCTCGGGTAGCTGTCCACCATCATCTTCCAACTGCATCCCGGCAGCTTGTGTACGTTCCCGCTTAAAATTTAACAAACAAAAAGAAAGGTAGTAAAATCTTACCAATATAAAGAAAAAGTACCGAAAAATTGCCAATGTCAGTTCCCCCATACTTGCCTGTCTCATGCAGCTGTGCCCTCATTTGTTTGGCGCGGTAGTTGTTCCACCATTCATCCAACTGCATTCCGGCTGCTTGTGTACGTTGCCGGCTTAAGAATTTAACAAACAAAAAAGTAGGTAGTAAAATCTTACCAAAAATAAAGAAAAAGTAACGAAAAATTTGACAATCAGTTCCCCCATACTTGCCTGTCTCATGGGTTGTGTCCTCGCTTTGTTGCTCGGTAGTTGTTCACCATTTGGCCAACTGCATTCCGGCAGCTTGTGTACGTTGCCACTTAAAATTTAACAAACACAAAAATAGGTAGTAAAATCTTATCAAAAAAAGACAAAGTACAGAAAAATTGACCAATCAGTTTCCTCATACTTGCCTGTCTCATGCAGCCGTGTCCTCATTTGTTGCTCGGTAGTTGTCCACCGTTCGCCCAACTGCATCCAGGCAGCTTGTGTACGTTGCCGCTTAAAATTTAACAAACAAAAAAGTAGGTAGTAAAATCTTACCAAAATAAAGAAAAAGTACCGAAAAATTTGCCAATCAGTTCCCCCATACTTGCCTGTCTCATGCAGCTGTGCCCTCATTTGTTGCTCCGGTAGTTGTCCAGCATTTGGCCAACTGCAATCCGGCAGCTTGTGTACGTTACCACTTAAAATTTAACAAACACAAAAATAGGTAGTAAAATCTAATCAAAAATAGACAATGTACATAAAAATTGGCCAATCAGTTCCCCCATACTTGCCTGTCTCATGCAGCTGTGCCCTCATTTGTTGCTCGGTAGTTGTCCACCATTCATCCAACTGCATTCCGGCAGCTTGAGTACGTTGCCACTTAAAATTTAACAAACACAAAAATAGGTAGTAAAATCTTACCAATAGAAAGAAAAAGTACCGAAAAATTGGCCAATCAGTTCCCCCATACTTGCCTGTCTCATGCAGCTGTGCCCTCATTTGCTGCTCCGGTAGTTGTCCACCATTTTTGGCCACCTGCATTCCGGCAGCTTGTGTACGTTGCCGCTTAAAATTTAACAAACAAAAAGGTAGGTAGTAAAATCTTACCAAAATAAAGAAAAAGTAACGAAAAATTTGACAATCAGTTCCCTCATACTTGCCTGTCTCGTGCGGTTGTGTCCTCCTTTGTTGCTCGGTAGTTGTTCACCATTTGGCCAACTGCATTCCGGCAGCTTGTGTACGTTGCCACTTAAAATTTAACAAACAAAAAAGAAGGTAGTAAAATCTTACCAATATAAAGAAAAAGTACCGAAAAATTGGCCACTCAGTTCCCCCATACTTGCCTGTCTCATGCAGCTGTGCCCTCATTTGTTGTTCGGTAGCTGTCCACCATTCATCCAACTGCATCCAGGCAGCTTGTGTACGTTGACGCTTAAAATTTAACAAACACAAAAATAGGTAGTAAAATCTTACCAAAATAAGACAAGTACAGAAAAATTGGACAATCAGTTCCCCCCATACTTGCCTGTCTCATGCAGCCGTGCCCTCATTTGTTGTTCGGTAGCTGTCCACCATTCATCCAACTGCATCCCGGCAGCTTGTGTACGTTCACGCTTAAAATTTAACAAACAAAAAGAAGGTAGTAAAATCTTACCAATATAAAGAAAAAGTACCGAAAAATTGGCCAATCAGTTCCCCCATATACTTGCCTGTCTCATGCAGCTTGCCCTCATTTGTTGCTCGGTAGTTGTCCACCATTCATCCAACTGCATCCAGGCAGCTTGTGTACGTTGCCGCTTAAAATTTAACAAACAAAAAAGTAGGTAGTAAAATCTTACCAAAATAAGAAAAAGTACAAAAATTGGCCAATCA
>RXON01000358.1:0-87947 GCA_009667805.1 Leptobrachium leishanense | reverse complement strand
CTCCTTTTATATCTCGCTTAATGTCCGCTCGGAACGTGGAGAGCAACCCCTCTATATCCCCACGTGTAGCTGGGCCGCTGTCTGGTGAGCGCGGGGTGGCGGCCGCCATCTTAGGGGAGGCAGAGGGTTCCCTGCTTGGCGTGCGGTCTCCAAATAGAGCGGGCAGGCGGCCCGGTGGGAGGATTTTTTTTAACTTTGGAGGCATCTCCTGGTACCTGGTGCTGTCCTGGGTCCAGGGGGTGTAGATTGCTCCAAAAACGATCGGGCTGGAGTGCGGTAAGGCTGATGTTAGCTGGGATGAGAGCGGAGCTCCGGGATCACGCGGCCATCTTGGTTAGCCGCCGGACACGCCCCCAAGAGATTTTATTTTTAATTTATAAAAACAAAAATGCATTTTTTGGCACCACCTGAATGGCAATGCGCAAAAGATGCCGATTACGTAATAGAAAATGCACAGTGATGGCTCAGGCCAGCGGGATGATTCTGTGTTGCATGCTCCCAAAAGGTTTGTGCATCTGTAAGACATGTCCGTATTTTAATAAGCTTAGTTATGGTTATCTTACAGGCTTGCAAGAATAAGAAAGCAGAACACAGGATAAGGCAGCATGCATATGGTTCAAAAATAAGAAAAATGTACAATATTTCTTTAAATAACCTCAAAGGGTGGGAGGAAATGTTCCCTATAAGCATTTAAGAAAAAGATTTTGTTTCAGAACAACTCAAATTAAAATATTCTGTTCAATGTCTGTACAAACATTCCTACAATTACAGTATACATACAATCAAGAAACCTCTCTATTGTGTGGCCTAGTAGCAGAGTTACTGTTATTGAAAATTTACAAGACATGAACATAAATAAAGCTAATAAAACTGGCAAGTACAGTACTGGTCCGCTGTTTGTCAAGAGCCTTATGTCACTCCAAGAGCCTTCCAGCTATAACAGGGTGAAGTCAAACTGTAATCATAAAATACCATGTCTTAGAAAAGGCCACAGTCCTTGAGATTATTTTTAATAATGACATCAGTCACAGCATCGAACACAAACTGCACGTTCTTGGTATCTGTAGCACATGTGAAATGTGTGTATATTTCTTTTGTGTCCTTCCTCTTGTTAAGGTCTTTAAACTGACACTGTATGTAGGCAGCTGCCTCTTCGTAAGTGTTTGAACCTGCATATTCTGGATAGCAAATTGTCAAAGGACTCCTCTTGATTGTCTCTTCAAACAAATCCTTTTTGTTTAGGAAAAGGATAATGGAGGTGTCGGTAAACCACTTGTTATTGCAGATGCTGTCAAAAAGTTTCATACTTTCATGCATCCGATTCATTTCTTCATCTTCAGCTAGCACTAAATCATAGTCACTTAAAGCAACACAAAATATTATTGCAGTCACTCCTTCAAAGCAGTGAATCCATTTTTTCCTTTCTGACCGCTGTCCTCCAACATCAAACATCTTGAAATGGAGGTCCTTGAAGGTAAAATGCGTTTCCACTATACCAGTAGTTTTCACCCTCATCCTCAGTACATCTTGTTGAGTAGGTATGTAGCTGTTCTGGGCTATCCTGTCTAAATCATTCAGATAATATGCTGCAGAGTCATTAAGTTGGTATTCTCTTGATCTGTTAAAACAAGCCTGTACGCCTGCATCTTTCCATAAACGTTTGATGACTCCAGCAAGTTCTGCTGTCATGAAACCTTCTTCTGCTGCTCCAGCTAGTACAAAAAGTTGCTGCGCATCATCAGCTCTTGTGGGATCTCCAAAATCTATCTTCAGTCGACCCATTGCCCTAATAATGGCAATAATTGATTGTATAGTGTTGCTGTACACCACAGCCTTATACTGCTTACATTCTTCTTCTGAGTAGCCAGCTTCATGAATTATCTTCATTTGCTTAACTATTGTGCTTTTCCCAGATTCTCCAGCTCCCAGCAGCAGCAGTTTGACCTCCCGGGCAGCTTTCTCCCCGTCCTCCCGCAGATTCCTGTCGATCATTTTACTCCGCTCCACCGCCGCCTTGTCCTCGGCGCTCAGCGTACAGCCCATGGTGCCGCCGATGCACAAAGCACGCCGGGGGAGGCACGGGACGGTCAGGGATCACACACGCCGAAGCTCCCCGGGATGCCGGAGTGATGATGTACGCGCACGGTCCCCCGGGAGGCGCTGTATGAAATGCCAGATGATGCGGGCAGCTATTAGGCGGCCAGACGCTCCCTGGAACCACAGCTGCTACTCGCTCTGCTCGGATGGTGCTTTTTATGCTGGTGTCAGACGAGTGCACTATCAGGGTTATTCAGAGAGAGGTGAAAACCAGGAGAATGGCTGGAGAAGTGAAAATTTTAGGTCAAAACAGCTGATTTGGAAAGTGAGATAAATGGGAGACTTTTTTTCTGGTTTGGCTATTTTGACCTAGAATTTTCACTTCTCCAGTCATTCGCCTGGTTTTCACCTCTCTCTGAATAAACCTGTGTATGTATCCATGGGCATGTGTGCCTGTACTGACGTGCCTCCCGGCGTCTGTCGCAGCGTTGTGATATTGCGACGGGGCTGGTGTTCTACCCACCGAACCTGCAAATTAGCGAACCCGTGTCTGGCATTGAAACAGTTACACATGGGGTTTATATATATATCATATACAAATATTTTATTTATAGTGTGTGGTTTTCAGACAGTCCAGGCATTGACACAGTTAAACATTTTGCACCGTCTTGCAGAACATGCGTTTTTGTACTGCAAGACGGTGCGGTGGTGAACGGGTTAATGAACGCGCGCATGCACATTCATAGCGGTTCGCTGGTTTAGCACCTTGTCTTTAAACACACCGGGGTGTGTTTAAAGGCATGTGGTGACGTCAGTGCGCATGCGCGTTCCTGACGGTTCGCTGATTTTTCACCACTAACGTATGGTTAGAGGTATGTGGTGACGTCAGCGCGCTTGCCCACTGTGGCGGCTTCGCTGATTCGGCATTGTGGATGCCGAGAACAGCTGATCTGCGTCACTTCCGGAGACGCGGGTTCACTGATTTTCCCATAGTGGATATGGGAAACAGCTGATCTGCGTTACTTCCAGTGCCGCGAGTTCGCTAATTCGGCAAGTTCGCTCCCTGGGCAGAACACAACCCTGTCACAGCATCACAACGCCGCGACGTAGCCTAAAAAGCGCGATCCTCCATGAGAGGTTCACGCTTTGTAGCGCTGAGCGCACCGACTGCACTCAGCCAGGCGGCCACACGGGTGTCAGAGAGGAGGGGACGTCCACTCTCACAGACGTTCCTTCCACTCAAAGAACGCTGGTGTGACGCAGCCTAAGCAGGTTTGTGGATGGGTCTATGAATTGCTGCTGTGGCTCACTTGCT
Organism: Leptobrachium leishanense; assembly: GCA_009667805.1. Lineage (NCBI taxonomy): Eukaryota > Metazoa > Chordata > Amphibia > Anura > Megophryidae > Leptobrachium > Leptobrachium leishanense. Next base: position 84,595 of record RXON01000358.1, on the reverse strand, counting down.
TAATGTGCTTATCTACTAAACAGCTGCTCCTGCGTTCAAATCTCAGCAGCGCCTGGTTTTTTTTTTACGCATCTACCTCTGCCTTAATTATTATTATTATACAATGATAATGCGGCTATTATTATTATTATATTGTGATTAATAGCAGCATTATCAGAATGTCATTAATATCTAAGGAAGGAAGGAAGGATACATCGAGATTTCTCTCGTTCTCAAGTATGTCCTGGGTGGTGAGTATGTACCGTTAGGCGTCTTGCCCAAGGACACTTACTGGAGAGGTGCTCTTGCCGGGATCGAACCTGTGTCTCCACAATCTCTCTCCATGCAGAGCAGTGATGTTACGTCTCCTCCACCCGGCCGGTGATAATGCTGCTATTAATCACAATACAATACTATAATAATAATTAAGGCAGAGGTAGATGAAAATCAAGCAGAAACCAGTGACAGCATTACTGTATTTATTGTTGTTAGTTACATTAAAGTTGATTTCAAACAACAAAAAAAAAAACGTTGGGTGAGTGGAGGTCACATGTTTCACATATTTCCTGTGGAGCTCCACTCTGCACAGTCTGCAGCCTGAACCCCTTGGGCAGCTCACAGCTCAGTGTCCGCCATTCTCCTCCCCCAGCACCACGTGACCAGCCCTGCAGCCAGTCACCTGAGCTGTGATGTCATCAGAGCGCGCCCCTCCTCCCTGTGTCGCTGCAGGAGATGGTGTGTGTGAGAAGCTGAGGATGTGCCGGGAATGTCCGGCCCTGACCCCTTACTACGGGCTCCATGAGGCTGCTCACACCCCCATGTGACTGGAGAGGACACACACAGGAGTAGCACACACAGGGCTGGTGTCCTGGGAGAGGAGGCTCAGGTATGTGCGGGTGCCATGTCCCACATGCTGGTTATTGTATGGAAAGCTGTCTGGTGTCATTGTGGGACAGTCACGGCGCAGCCCTCATAGCCGCGTAGCTCCATTACAGCGCCGTGCGAGTCGCCGCGCAGGGAGGAGCTCTGCCGTCACTTTAAACATGGGGACGTTTCACCTGGCTGAGGATCATGGGAGTTACAGTGCACGGCTCCTCCCAGGCAGGTCCCATTAACCCTAACCAATCCCCACACTCCCCCTGGCGCTATAAAGCGGCGCTGTAATGACTCTGTATGAACGCCGCGTCCTCCGGCCTCTCACGCCGCACACACAGTATATCATCTCTGCTTCAGACTAAACCAGGTCAGCTCTGACACGCATGTTATTATTCTCTTATTCCAGACACATTGTGCTTCCTCTAATCGTTCCTCCACAAGATCCCGCCGTCCAGGTAACCTGTGATAATGAATCCACTCACAGCCAGGGATCCGCTGAGCCAGAGGATCCTGGATCTAACTCTGGAGATGATCTTTCTGCTGACTGGAGAGGTAAGAGATTCCATGAGATTCCATATTGCTGCTGATATTAAATCCCCCTGGAGCTGTGTGACCCAGGAGACATTTCAGAGGCAGATCAGTAGTAGATTCATGTGTAAATAAAGGTTCCAGCGCACCATACAGCACACTATGGAGATAACACACTGACACATACACAAAAGCATGGGGGGCCCAGGGGGCGACATGTTTATACCTCTCTATATTGGGGTCACTCTCAATGTTTAGGGTCATATGGTGGTGAAGATCCATGAGATTGTCAGGGATTATCATCTGCACGTGACTACAACATGTTAGATTATTATTCAATAAGAAACTTATACGAGACACATATCAATCGTTTATATTTCCTAGAAATTCTCCTAAATTCTTTTAATTGTCTGTGTTTTGCTTTGAAGAATACACTAATCAATAATCGCATAAAAACATATATATATATTTATTACGTATACAAAAAAGTTTGAAATCTCATATCATAAACCAAAATTTATAAACCACAAAATCCATCAACACATAAAAACTAGCTTCACAATATATATATCACCTGTTAGTAACTGCATATATGATTAATATCATTTACTTTATCAGTTAGTAACTATACACAAATGGTTAATAAACATTTCTGCTTAATGAAAACAATTAACATGTATTTCCCAGCAAACCAATGTTTAACAAGCTAGATCTTATAGAGATATATGTATCTCTCTATACTACATGGATCAACAAAAGATGAGCTATCATTTATTCTATTTTTTTAGAATAAGTAATAAAAACTTATTTAGTGAATCCTCCCCTAATATCGAGAATTAAGCTTCTAATCTTCTGCTTTTTATATTGTAGTTATATAATTCCCTGCTTATTAATTTCAATCACAGTAATTTCCAAATTCAATATATATATATTGGTATCAATCTTTGCAACAGTTTCTTTAGGATAAATCCTTATATCCAATTCTTCTTCATATCTCTATCTGCAGAATAGAAATATTTTAGATTCTGGATCTATCTGTTGCAAGAAATACTCCAATTATATATAATTTATTAATCTGAATAAAAATAGCTTTCATACATTACCTCCAATCTGGATTTTATGAGTTATTGCCTTAGAATTTTCTTTATGTAATATTGTTTTTGGAATATGTGAAAATGATCAATGTCAGATAATCAATGCATGGGAGTTAGAGATTCGGTGTGAAATCTTGAGTGCATCATCCTGGGATGTTCTGCTAGCCTTGTGTGTAAGTCTCTGAATGCCTCATGTCCTAGAATGGCTGACTGCATTGTCGAATCTCCAATTATAGTCAATTTGACGTCACTGACAATTTATTCATTATATCAAATATAATATTTACTATCCTCTAGAGGGCAGTATTGCACTTCATTCCACCATTTAATTTTTATATCTCTTATCTCAGATCAGAGGTCAATTTGACTTACAAAGACCTTCTATTCTCTCAGTGTAGACTTTTAGTCTCTCATTCCACAATCAAATTTATGTCCCTACTCCTCTCAAACTAAGTAAATTCCTTTTCTAGTTAAATCACAGAATCTATTCTTCAGTAATTATACTATTTACCAATTAAACTCTCTACAATATAAATTGGAGCGTCTATTTTCTACTGTAAATATAATAAAATATACCTTGATTAATAAGAATATTTTTCCTGAATATAATCATACATTATACCAAAACTTTAACTTTCATTTTTCCTTTACCCATAGAAAAAATATCTTTTTGTTTTAAAGACTTAAAACAGACCAATAAATTTAATTATGACATGTCTGGCACTTAGCTTCAGCATTATATCACACAAAGACATTTTACGGTTCCCTCATGTCTGGTCACCTAGCCATGAACGATTTAAAAAAAAAATCTCCGTTCATTTTTAAAACTAGGGAAAATTTGAAAAAGAAAAGACTTTCTATTTAAAAACAAGATGGCTACAGGCATCCATTTAAATTTTTCTCCTTCTGTAATATACCCGACAAGATAACACACTGACACATACACAAAAGCATGGGGGGCCCAGGGGGGCGACATGTTTATACCTCTCTATATTGGGCTCACTCTCAATGTTTAGGGTCATATGGTGGTGAAGATCCATGAGATGGTCAGTGACAGCAACCGTCACCAAATATCAGAAGGACACGGCAGGAGCCAAAGCTTCAATACGGAGCCTCCACCTCACTCAGGAATCCATGAGCAAAACCATGAGAAGATCCTGGAGCTGAGCAATCAGATCATCCGTCTGCTGACTGGAGAGGTGAGGCTGCTGGGAATGGGACATTATACGCTAACACCAAGGCATGTGTCTGGATGGTGACTGTGTCATTGTGTGTGTCAGGTTCCTATACGCTGTGAGGATGTCACGGACTATGTGGAGCGACGCAAGGAGCTCTATGAGGACGTCATGATGGAGGATCACCAGCCTGTTATTACACGGGGTAAGAGATGCTTTAATTCTCATAATGTTTGTGTCCAATCCCAGAGCAACGTGTCCCAATAATCCCCTGAAATGTTGGCTGTGCCGTGTAATAGACGTGTTCCTGAATGAACGTCTCACGTGTTCATGTGATTTTTCCTCCAATAGATAAATCTGTATGGGGTGACTTTCACGCTCCGGTTTCTTTATGGGATATTGGATGTGAAAATGGAAGTGAAATTCTAAGCAATAATGTGGAAAAGGATCTGAACAAGACGAGAAAAGGACGAGCTGAATCTGCAACATACACAGAGCGAGAATCTCTGGCGTCTGAAGAAAGACACGTCCCAGAGAAAGAGATTTATCCATTCACAGAACCCACAGAATATTCACCCCCTGATATTAAGGAGGAACCGGCCTCATGTGACGAAGGAAATCTCACAGACAGCGACATGTATGAACCCCCAGAACATACACAGACACAATATACCTCTACTTATACAGGGGCAGAATCCGAGTCACATGGAGAAGGAGATATCTCACATCCTGACATTTCTCCCCTCTCAGAACATACACAGACTGAATATCCATCTACTGACATTAAGGAGGAATCACCCACATATGGAGAAGGAAATCTCACAGACAGCGACATGTATGAACCCCCAGAACATACACAGACTGAATATTCATCTGACATTAAGGAGGAATCAGATTCATGTGAAGAAGGCAATATGACAGATACAGGAGCAGAATCCGACTCAGACGGAGATGATCTCTCATTTCCAGAACATTTAAAGAATGATTATATATCTTTTGTCATTAAGGAGGAACCGGCCTCATGTGACGAAGGAAATCTCACAGACAGTGACATGTATGAACCCCCAGAACATACACAGACTGAATATCCATCTACTGACATTAAGGAGGAATCACCCACATATGGAGAAGGAAATCTCACAGACAGCGACATGTATGAACCCCCAGAACATACACAGACTGAATGCTCAGTTGATAATAATGGAGAATATGTAAAATCCAATCCAAACCCAGTGGAAATAAACCATAGCGAGTCCTTAATAGAATCCAGAAAGCCAGATCACAGGATATATTATACAGATCCCCTTACTCAGAATTCAGTTTATAAAGGACATTCAGCGTCTTCTTCTGCAATGGGGAAAGTCTCATATTCTGATTCTGACCCTGTGATACATGAATCAAGTTTCATAGAAAACCAACCATTTTCTGCAATGTTTAGTGGAGCTAATTCTACCATGAAGCCGGCCCTTACACCCTCACACAATTACAATGAAGAACGACCATTCTCATGTCCTGAATGTGGAAAACATTATAGAGACAATACTGCTTTAAAAAGGCATCACAGGATTCACACAGGAGAAAAACCATATAAATGCCCTGAATGTGGGAAAAGTTTCACTCGGTCCTCACATCTTGCGCAGCATAAAATAATTCACACTGGAGAAAAACCATTTAATTGCAGTGAGTGTGGGAAATGTTTTGCATGGGCTCTAAGTCTTGCATTACATAAACATATTCATACAGGAGAAAAACCATTTAAATGCACTGAATGTGGGAAATGTTTTACCATGGCATCATATCTTGCAGAACATAAACTGATTCACAGAGAAAAACCATTTAATTGCAGTGAGTGTGGGAAATGTTTTAAACGGGCTCTAAGTCTTGCATTACATAAACAGATTCACACAGGCGAAAAACCATTTATTTGCATTGAATGTGGGACATGTTTCACTCGGGCCTCACATCTTGCGCAGCATAAAAGAAATCACACTGGAGAAAAACCATTTAAATGCACTGAATGTGGGAAATGTTTTGCCCAGGTCGGTAATCTAACCGCACATAAAAGGATTCACACAGGAGAAAAACCGTCTAAATGTGATGAATGTGGAAAATGTTTTACCACATCATCTTATCTTGCAAAACATAAATTGATTCACACAGGAGAAAAACCATTTAAATGCACTGAATGTGGGAAATGTTTTACCCAGGTCTCAAATCTTGCAACACATAAATTGATCCACACAGGAGAAAAACCATTTAAATGTGAGGAATGTGGGAAATGCTTTATGAAGGTCTCAAATCTTACAAGACATAAATTGATTCACACAGGGAAGAAAAACATGTAAATGCTCTTAATGTGGGGCGTGTTTCTCCATGGTCTAATCTCTTTCAAACCAAAATTATTAAAAATTAATTGCTTAATTTTATTGCTTCTAACGGGAAATGTTTTACCTGCTTGGTTTTTCTTATTGAGCGTGTGAGGACTCCTAAGGGGAAAAGCATTTATAAATAGAGGGCTCCATCACCTTAAAGCTAATGCTAGAGATCACAAATGAGCGAAGCTCTAGGTTTATTGAGGTGATAGCGATCCGCCTGTATCACCTCCCGATCACTAACGGGTTAAAAAATCCATTAGTGAATCGTATTAGCGGTTTTTAGACAATACACTGTAATGTCGCAATGCAGAGGGACACTATGTTTTAATTCATTAGTACGAATACCTGAATAATGTTCCATAAATCGTTCAAGGAGGGTCCTAGATGTCCTACCTACTTACAGTATTATGTAGTGACATCAGGGGAGCCTTCGAGTCTGGTTAAAGTTCCGAGTAAAACAGCTGCCGTGGATTCAAACAAGCCTTTGTGAAGATCTAACCAGGGTTAAAAGAAGGTCTAAGACATTCAGAAGGATGCTCCTGATGAAGTGACAGCTGGTCTCACCAAAGGCGTCGAGCATTATCTTTCAGGAATTTGGGCACTGCTGGGGGACCTCCTGATTCCAGTCAATTTGTGATCACTGGTTGGCGGCTCATGGACGGTAGATTGTGTGAGTTCTGAGCCATTGCGGCAAACGTTTATATGTACGTTTTGTATTTGCCTGGAAATTTGTCAGTTTGTTTTTGACATTTTAATGGAATAAAAATACTACACTATATTTCTCTACTTTTTCCTTCCAGATTGGAGTGAAGGTGGAAAACAATATATTGGGGACCAAACTGTATCTGGGATACCCATTGATACTTTGCTTTATGCACTGATCTGCTCTATTGTTATATATTTGTATATTGTCTTTACGCAAGGGCTTCTACTTTGAGCTGCAGTAGGCCAGGAACTAGACACACTATATATTTTGTTAGCACTTTTTAGTGCCAGCTTACTGTATTTTACACTCCCTGTGCTTTACATGTGAAGTGCAAAGAGTAATCGGAGAATAACTAGCGTTAGCGACAGTTGAGTAGCGTTAAGACTAACTAAAAAAGTTTGACAGCTTAAAACTGGTGTGGAATCTGTTATCACCAGCTGTAAGCCCCACAAAAATCAAATACTCACCTTTCATCCCGTAGAGAGTACAGAGGCCCGATCTGCCACTTCTGGCCGCCCAGAGCAGAGTGAGGCTGGGGAAAAAAGTCCTCCACGATCACTCTGCCGACTGCAGGGTCTCATGAGAGGCGAGATCCTGCCTGTCATGTGAGCGGGCAGCAGAAGGCTTCATGATCTTTCTTGGAAGGCTTTAGTGCTGCCCCGGGCATCCTGGACCCTAGCGGCTGCTACAGGGCAGGCGGCTGGATATGATTTATTGTAGGACCCAGACACATTGTATATCTTTATTTTCAATATATGCTATAACAAAGAATGTAAAAAAAAAAGTGAATTTCCATTCAGATTTCAATCATTTAGAGCGTGTAAAATTATTATTTTCACATTTTATCATCTGAGCCTTTGTGGTTATATATTCTATGGGGGGATTTGTTTAAAAAAAAAAATAGAAATGGGAACCTGTTACTGTATTTTTCTGTCAAAATTCACGTTTATCTAAAATTTAAAAGAATGAAACGATTGATAGTGCAGCAGTGTCATTGTTCACATTATAATTGAAAAGAGAACAATAGTGCTGCATTAATAATTTTTTTAAAAAAGGACTTTCTGAACGATCCCAAAGTGCTTACGAAGTATCAGAGACCCATGTATCCAGACACCTGTCGACGCTGACGAAGGCTGACTGGTTGGAAGGGTAACATCTTGATACATAATACGCTGGAAACCTTTTTGCGTCTAATGAGTGCATCTTAAAAGGGGCCTGTGGTGTATATTTAGTTTAAATTGTATCACACGATGGCTTTCTGTTTGTGTATCTAGGTTGCTCCCATTGGTGATTTGTCACATTATTCTCTCTTTAGTGTCATGTGTTCTGTTCTGGATTCCTTGCTGATATATTTTGTAAATAAATCTCTTGTTTATACTATTCAGTTATGTCTGTTCACTGCTCAAGTAGCTCACACCCTTTCTGTACCACGTCAGGCCAGGCCCCACGTTACAAGAAATTTGGCACCCGATCGCGAGACTGGCATCTAAGGGGTTGAGAGAGGCATCGCTGGAAAGGTCAGATTGACCTTCACAGCGATGCTTCTTATTTTTGTGCCAATTAGACCCCTAGGCACTCTACTGGCTCTGTCTGACTGCCGTCATTGTGCCAGCAGGGGTCTAATATTCTATGGGGGGATTTGTTTAAAAAAAAAAATAGAAAAATACAGTAACAGGTTCCCATTTCTGTCAAAATTCACGTTTATCTAAAATTGCCATAGGTTGGCAGCTGAAAAAGTAGATTTAGTTGCGGTTACTGAGACATGGTTCAGTGAGAAAAATAATTGGGACATAACAATACCGGGGTACTCTTTATATAGAAAAGACAGAGAAGGTAGGAAAGGAGGAGGAGTGGCCCTGTATGTGAAAAACAACATAAAAACGAACCAAATAAAACTGAGCGAGGTGAACATAGAGGCAGTTTGGGTTACGCTAACATTTGGCAATCATACAGTAGCTCGTGTAGGTGTGATCTATAGACCCCCTGGACAAGTAGAAGAGCTAGATAATCTGCTGCTTGAGGAAATAGCCAAAATGGCAATGAAGGGGGAAGTTATTATCATGGGGGGCTTTAATTTTCCTGATGAGAACTGGAAAACCAAAACAGCTGGGTGCACCAGGAGTACAAATATTCTAAACTCCCTACTGGGATTATCTCTAACACAAGTAGTTGAGCCGACCCGTAAAGAGGCCATATTGGATTTAATACTCACAAATGGAGGTTTGGTATCGGACATTGTTGTAGGTAAAAATTTGGGATCTAGTGATCACCAGTCAGTATGGTTTAATATAAGAAGAGGGATGGAGCCGCACCACACAAAAACAAAAGTTTTAGACTTTAAAAAAACAGATTTTTCTAAAATGAGACTTTGTGTGAAGGAGTCATTATCAGACGGGAGGAGTTTAAAGGGAGTCCAGGAGAAATGGGATTATTTAAAGGAAGCATTATTGAAGGCCACAGGCAATTGCATTCGACTTGTTAGCAAAAACAAAAAAGGGAAGAAACCACTGTGGTACTCTGCAGAAGTGGCCAAAATATTGAAGAACAAAAAGACAGTATTCAATAATTATAAAAAAACTCAGGCAAACCTATAAGATTAGGCAGAAAGAGGCAAAGCAATTTATAAGAGCTTCCAAAGCACACGCAGAAGAGAAAATAGCTCAGTCAGTAAAAAAGGGGGACAAAACATTTTTTAGATACATAAACGAGAAAAGAAAAGTAAAACAAGGATTAGATTAAAAACAAAGGAAGGAAGGTATGTAGAAGAGGATAAAAGTCTCGCTGACTGCCTCAATGAATATTTTTGTTCAGTCTTTGCAGAAGAAAAGGAAGGAAAGGGACCTCAGTTAGGAGGAAACACTAACGAGACAATTTACATATCCGTTTACAGAGGAGGAGGTTCTACAGCAGCTGTCTAAAGTAAAGACAAATAAGTCAATGGGGCCTGATGGGATCCACCCTAAACTATTAAAAGAGCTCAGTGATGTAATAGCAAAACCGTTAACAGATTTATTTAACCAATCCTTGCTAACGGGAGTCGTCCCAGAAGACTGGAAATTAGCAAATGTTGTGCCCATTCACAAGAAGGGTAGTAGGGAGGAATCTGGGAACTATAGGCCAGTTAGTCTTACGTCAGTAGTGGGGAAATTAATGGAAACCATGTTAAAGGAAAGGATTGTTGACCATCTAAAAACACATAGATTACAGGATCAGAAACAACATGGGTTTACCTCTGGGAGATCATGCCAAACTAATCTTATTGATTTTTTTTGATTGGGTAACAAAAATAATAGACACAGGTGGTGCAGTAGACATTGCTTATTTAGATTTCAGTAAGGCTTTTGATACTGTTCCGCATAGAAGGCTTATCAATAAATTGCAATCTTTGAGCTTGGATTCCAATATTGTTGAATGGATTAGGCAGTGGCTGAGTGACAGGCAACAGAGGGTTGTGGTAAATGGAGTTTATTCGGCGCAAGGTCTTGTTTCCAGTGGGGTACCTCAGGGGTCAGTACTTGGACCCATTCTATTTAATATTTTTATTAGTGATATTGCAGAAGGTATTAATGGAAAAGTATGTCTTTTTGCTGATGACACAAAGATTTGCAACAGGGTTGACGTTCCTGGAGGGATCAGCCAAATGACAAATGATTTAGGTAAACTAAAAAAATGGTCGGAGCTGTGGCAATTGAGTTTTAACGTGGATAAGTGCAAAATTATGCACCTGGGACGTAAAAACCCAAGGGCTGAATAAAGAATATTTGATACAGTCCTAACCTCAACATCTGAGGAAAGGGATTTAGGGGTCATTATTGCAGAGGATCTAAAGGTAAGTAGTCAATTTAATAGAGCAGCAGGAAATGCTAGCAGAATGCTTGGTTGTGTAGGGAGAGGTATTAGCAGTAGGAAAAGGGAAGTGCTCATGCCACTGTACAGAGCACTGGTGAGACCTCACTTGGAGTACTGTGTGCAGTATTGGAGACCGTATCTCCAGAAGGATATAGACATCTTAGAGAGAGTTCAGAGAAGGGCTACTAAAATGGTGTACGGCTTGAAGGAGAAAAGTTACCAGGAAAGGCTTAATGATCTTAACATGTACAGCTTGGAAAAAAGACGAGACAGAGGAGATATGATAGAAACATTTAAATACGTTAAGGGAATCCACAAGGTAGAGGAGGGAGTATATTTAAAAGGAAACAAAGTAGCAAAACAAGAGGACATAGTCTTAGATTAGAGGGGCAAAGGTTTAAAAGTAACATCAGACAGCATTATTTTACTGAGAGGGTGGTGGATACATGGAACAGTCTTCCAGTTGAAGTGGTAGAGGCCAAAACAGTAATTGAATTTAAGCAGGCATGGGATAGGCATAAGGCTATCCTAAACAAAAGATAAATCCAGGTAAAGTATCCATGTAATTGGGCAGACTAGATGGGCCGAAAGGTTCTTATCTGCCGACATTTTTCTATGTTTCTAATGGGACAGTCTGATTTCAAGGAAGTCAGCCCACCCCGTGTCACGCTCCTCGCCGGTGGCGGCGCCACAGATAATAAAATGACGCTGTGATATTCAGCACACTGCAGGGCAGCACCCTTCAGGTATGCCACAGAATAAACAGTTGTCTCATCCAGCTCTGCACTGACTGTCAGGTGTATCTCATCATTCAGCCTGCTGCCTCTATATAATAGAACCACACCCTTGCCTAAATGCTTCAGCATCAAACTTTGACCTCAGAGTGGAACTCGTGCAGCCAGGAGCCTGTTCCTCTGACAGACCTGTATTCAGGACTTACCTGTGCATCGGATCCCTGCTTCCTCCAAGTGATCCCAGCTTCCTTCAAGAGACCCCTGCTTCAGGCAAGAGACCCCCTTGTTTCATTCAAGAGACTGCCCTTGCTTCATCCAAGTGACCTTGCATTGCCTAAAGGACTTACCCATGTGTAGCGCTGTGTTTAAATTTGTCCTGAATTGAAACTGATATTGCCACTAGGGGAGCCAGAGTAACGTATGAAAGAGACTATCCTGGGTTTATTCAGCGGCTCCTCTGGGGGTGACTGCTACACGTGAGGGCTCGTCCGGGATTTTTGTCTCCGAGTATACCACAAATTAAAGGGCTAACATGGATCCAGACACAAGGAGATACAGATGAACTGAAGCACACTTACTGGATAGAGGGTGGAGGACCAGGAGACACAGAAGGCAAAAAGGAACAGTATGTATCAGGCAAGGTATTAGAAGGGCAATACAGGAGAGTGGTCAGACAAAGCATAGGTCGTTGGCAGGCAGCTGGCATAGTGATTGTCAAAGTCCAGATCAGAGGTCATGCTCTGCATATAGCTGCGTGTGTGTGCACTCTTTATATAGCTGTGTGTGTGTGTGTGCTAGGGTTCCCACCCGTACGGTTTTGACACGTACTGTACGGGTTTCAGATTCCCTGCCACCCGGACACATGACTCGGCTGGGACACATGACTGTCTGCCTCCCACGTGTTTGCCGCGATGCTCTGGACCGAGCGGCTATTAGCAGCTGCACAGTGGGAGAGGTTTGTGTGAAGCTGACTGATGATGTGGAAGTTCAACTGATTCAGCCAAGTGTGCCACGTGGCGATCCCCCGAATGTTGCCGCACCCAGTCTGCTGGCCATGATCGGGCCTGAATTTATAGTGGCTATTGGAGATTTGCTGGCTAAATGTCAAAGAACAAGCTCTCCGCACACTAACTTTGGTTATCGACGGTTGAGAAATTTTTCAGGAAACGCGCCAACTCCGGCGGGAGAAGAAACCTTTGAAGAATGGGTAGAACAGGCGATGCAGGCTCTGGATGAGTGGGACGTACCTGAAGTGCAGAAGAAGCAAAGGATTACGGAGAGCTTAAAGGGACCTGCGTCAGAGGCTGTCAGAAACCTGAAGTTGAGTAAGCAAGACTGCACTGCTTTAGATTACCTAAATATATTACAGGACGTTTTTGGGCGAACAGAAAAGGCTGCTGAGCTCATGTACCAGTATGAACATACTTACCAGCGAAAAGGTGAGAAAATGACTGAATATATGAGGCGCATAGATAAGAAAGGGGCCGAACCAGCCGAAATAGACAAAATAGACAAAATCCGAATGCAGCAGATCCTGAGGGGCGCTCAACCTCTGGATCCTGTGATGTTACAGCTGAGAACCAGAGAAGGTAACTGAGAATTGAAATACCTGGAACTGATTCGAGCGGGGCGGACCCAGAGCCTAGTCTCGGGAGGGGCACTGACAGAAAATAAGGTGTCGCTTACAGAACTAACAATATTTTATTTACACGAAAAATTGTCATCTGTTTTTCCCTGGGCGTGAGCATTAATAAATACTCCTTTTATTAAGCTCTGCTCAGTCTACTAAACTGGGTTTAATTTAAATGAACAGGGCGTTTCAAGTCACCCTGCTGGAGAGCTTACAATCTAAGAGGAGAGGGGTGTGACCTATTAGGTGAGGGTGAATAGGGTAAGTGAAGTGGTGGGTTGCATGAGGGCTGAATGGGAAGGAGGAGGAAATGACCGTGGGGAAACAATTTTATATATTTTATTATCTGATGACAATATTAAATTCAAAATAATATTCGGATAACTTGAATATGAAAATAATTGTTGCAGCCCTACTCGCAACCGTTTTCTAGTAGCATTTCATCACCTCTAAAACAGACCCTAACCAACACACCACACCGTAAACACATACAGAAGCGGACTATCCCACAGTGCTCGCACCCAGACCCTGATCAACCCATTGAAGACACACAGACCCAGAGACAATCCTTTAAAAGACACAAACCTCTGCTCAAAGTGCTCAAAACACAAACATAGTCCCCAACCCTCCTCTGCATAGACCAATAACCCCCTACCCTTGTGCAGAGCTTAATGTGCTCATGATGGGGTTGAGGACACTCTCTTGCCCACCTCTAAGGGTACCAATGGCATGGGCAGACAGAGCGTGGCATGCACCCACTCTCCCTCTATTCAGCATGGCCAGCACAAGGAGCTGCCAGTGGGTTGCAGCAGAGCACAATACTACAACAGCTCAATTCAAACTGAAGAGGGATGGAAATATGTCCCCTTATCTCTTGCTGGGCTGAGCTCAGGACAGCCCTTATTACAGGAGTTTGATTTATGGGCATTGTAAACCAGCCTTCTGATGGTGCAGGAGTCAGGACCCGACTCAAGCCTCCCTGCTAACCCTGAATGAAAGAAAGAAAAAAAAGACATTTGACCTCATGTAAGTGGAAGGCTGGCCAGAAACAGGAGATCTGCAGGCCAGAGAGTCACCACAGGAATCTGTTCAACTTGTCAGAGAACGGAGAGCTGAGAACTGGAGACAAGGGAGGAGGAGCATTTCTCCTACTGCCAGCCAATCAGCAGAGGCAGCACTGTGATACTGCAGGTGCTCATCAAAGGAGGGGAAATAGCCGGATCACGGCACAACTTGCCCAGCGAGCATAGAGAACTAATTGAAGCTTCTGGCGCTGGCTGGGTGGGTGATATTTTCTTGGGGGGGGCAATTGCCCCGTTGCCCCCCCCTGGATCCGCACCTGAGCTGTTAGAGAGGAAGAGGCTCTGCTGGAAGAAAAATCCTTAAAAAGAGGAGAAAGAGCTTACACACAACCCGTGAGACATAACGAATATTCGCCGACTGAAGATGATTCGTTGGATGCCTATGGGTCTGAAGTTGACAGACAAGAGCAGCTGGTTGTTCCTATATCAACAGAGAGTGTTGAAAAAGTGTCAACAATTCCGGCATATAGGGAGATACAAAAGACCGTTAAGAAGGTGCAAGAAGCTCAAGCTGAACTGGAACAGGCGCACACGGACCTGTGCCGTGTGATTTTGAAGGTGGCAGAGACCCAGACCAATATGCGGACAACGGGAGTTGCTGTGGCGTCTGGCCAGGGTCCTTTAAATGAATCACCACGAGCACGTGCGCCTCCGTCTTCAAAGAAGAGATGCTTCAGTTGTGGAGAGATGGGTCATTTCAGAGCACAGTGTAAAAACCAAAGGCCTGAAGGAAGAAGAGTTCTTAAAGGCTTTAGAAGGGCTGCTATCTACCTCACAGGTGGGAAACGCCAGAGGGCCCAAGTGAGGGAGCAAACTAGGTGCCCAACGGTCGAAAGCCGCTCCAAATTTCAAACCAGAACTGAAAGGCAGAGAGGGTCCGGATCCTTGCCAAATGCTGGGCCTACCAGGACTGAAAGGGTTACTCCCTTAGTATCCGGTCCTATGTCGCGGGAAAGCAGTGCACACCCAAAACCTCCACGAGTCAGGAAGAAGGCTAGAGTACAGCGAACTGGTTCTATATCTCTTGCTGCTACAAACAAGTTTCCTGACCAGCTGATAGGTCCTTCTCCCATCGTTCCAATCCAAGTAGAGGGAGTCTACACTAAAGCTCTGTTAGACTCCGGTGCTCAAGTGACGTTGATCTATCGAGACTTCTACGAGAAGCACTTGAAGCACATACCTTTGAAGAAATTAAAGGACCTTGAGATCTGGGGTATCAGAACTGAGAAGCTTCCCTATGGATGGATATCTACAGGTGAAGTTAGAAATCGGATCCGAAGTCATCGGACAGTCTGGAGGTTGTGATGCATTGGCCATTGTGTGTCCTCACCCTTCAGGGGCCAGCAGAAGTTCTATGATAGTGGGGATGAATACTGATATGGTGAGACGTCTTCTGACTCCCATAGTAATGGAAGAAGGTTCCACCAAAGGAGTACATCCGATGTACGTCCGGTCTATCAACAAATGGTCGAAGAACAGAGGGCACCTGCTGAAGTGGGGCGTCTGTGGAGATTGCAGAACCTTCTCTGTTCCTCCCAATCAGGAGAAGTGGCGAGCTTCCGGGCTTCAGTCAAGTTGAACGGATCACAACCGGGTCCTTATGTGGTATTGGAAACTGATCTCAGTCATGGGAGTGAGGCCGGAGTAGAAGTAATTCCTGAGATAGTCTCTACAAGAGCTTTGAAACGGACACGAGGAAGAGTTTCAGTTAGTGTGTGTAATGTGTCTGATTCTCCAGTGGTCCTGAAAGCACGAATGCCCATCGGACAAGTAGCTTCTGTTACACCTCTCTCCCCTACCGATTTTAGGGGGGGGAGGAGTGAATAAAGAGATTCCAGCTGAACGGTTCTATCCTAAAGATGCTCCCATCTCGCCTGAATGGAAGAAACGACTTCAGTCCCAGATTCTAAAATGGAAGGACTTGTTCTCAAAGGATGAGTTTGACGTGGGATTAGCTAAGAGTACTGAACATCGCATTCAACTACAAGAGGATAAGCCGTTTCGAGAAAGGTCAAGACGAGTTCCGCTGGGAGACCTGGATGATCTACGAGAACAGCTAAATGAACTACAGAGGACTAAGGTGATTCAAGAATCCAGGAGTCCTTATGCCTCTCCAATAGTGATGGTTTGAAAGAAGAATGGTTCTATCCGTTTATTTATAGACTATCGCACGCTAAATCAGAGGACCATTCCTGATCAATATGCCACTCCTCGGATAGAAGATGCCCTACAGTGTTTGTCTGGAGCAAAATGGTTTAGTGTACTAGACCTGCGGAGTGGGTATCATCAGATACAAATGCATCCTGAGGACAAAGAGAAGACTGCGTTCATCTGCCCACTGGGGTTCTTTGATTTCAACAGAATGCCTCAAGGCCTCACGGGAGCTCCCGCCACGTTCCAACGGTTAATGGAGAAGACAGTCGGGGATATGAACTTGATAGAAGTGTTGGTGTATCTAGATGACATTATTGTGTTCGGGAAGACTTTGGAAGAACATGAGCAATGGTTGGAGAAGGTCTTGAAGCGGCTACATGAAGAGGGGTTGAAACTGTCCCTGGAGAAGTGTCAATTTTGTCTACCTTCCATTACGTACCTGGGACATGTTGTTTCGGCAGAAGGTGTTTCGACGGATCCTCGAAAGTTGGAAGCCGTAGCTTCCTGGCCTCGACCCCGGAATATTACCGAACTTAGATCTTTCCTGGGGTTCTGCTCATGTTACCGAAGATTCGTAGGAGGATTTGCTAAGATAGCTCAACCTTTGAATAAGCTCCTACAAAGAAGTGGGAGAAGGCTCCAAGGCCTCTGATCGAAGTTCGTCGGCTCAAGGGCCAAGGAAGGCTCGAAAATCCATCCAAGAAGAATGGACTAATCAATGTGAAAGTGCCTTTATAAAGTTGAAAGAGAGCCTGACTCGAGCGCCCATCCTGGCTTACGCTGATCCTCATAAGTCGTACGAATTGCATGTGGATGCCAGCAGAGAAGGTCTAGGGGGAGTCCTATACCAAGAATATGGTGGATTGTTGAGGCCTGTAGCGTATGTAAGCTGATGCCTTACGCCTTCAGAGAAGAACTATCCTACCCACAAACTAGAGTTCCTAGCCTTGAAGTGGGCGGTAGTAGACAAGCTGAAAGATTATCTGTATGGGGCTGTATTTGTGATAAAGACTGACAACAATCCTCTTACGTACGTCCTTACTACTGCAAAACTGGATGCAACGGGACATCAGTAGTTGACTGCTGTCAGGGTTTCGGTTCAGTCTTAAGTATCGCCCTGGAGTGAATAATCAAGAAGCAGATGCTTTGACAAGAAGGCCCTACAACACAGAACGGACTCAGCTGACTCCAGATGGGGTGCAAGCTTTATGTCAGGGGGCAGAGCGCCTGGTCAAGGGAGCAGTTGAAGCAGAAGCTATAGGAGTTATGGCTGCGGGCGTTCCAGAGCTTTATTGTGAGGGGTGAAAGCCTACCTACTCTCACGAAGCAGGACCTGAGAGCAGATCAGGCTGAAGATCCTCTGATCGCTTTGACAATGAAAGCTATGAACGCGGGTCAAAGGGAATTTCTACTGACTAATTCCCCTGAAGGGGCCCGATTGGTATACAAGGAATGGGAGCGGCTGAAGATGCTGGATGGGGTGGTCTACCGAAGGGGCCCCTCAAACAATGCTGAAGAAACGCAACAGTTGTTCCTCCCCACCAAGCACAGAGAAGATGTGTTGAGAGCATTGCATGATGACCATGGACATCTGGGTGCAGAGAGAACTTTTAAACTGGTGCGAGACTGATTCTACTGGCCTTGTATGAGATCTGAAGTTGAAAGTTATTGCCATTCATGTTTGAGATGTATTCAGAGGAAGACCCTACCAACCCGAACTGCTCCAATGAGCCACCTACAAAGTCAAGGACCCATGGATTTGGTGTGCATTGATTTCCTGTGCTTAGAGCCTGATGCTAGTGGGCAGGGAAATATTTTAGTAGTCACTGATCATTTCACCCGTTATGCTCAAGCTTTTTCTACCAAAGACCAACGTGCTCCTACAGTGGAAAAGGTTTTGATGGAGAAGTTTTTTGTTCATTACGGCCTACCAAAGAGAATCCACTCAGATCAGGGCAGAGACTTTGAGAGCCGATTGGTTGGGCAACTGCTAGAACTGTTAGGAATTCAAAAGACCCTAACTACTCCATATCACCCACCAGGTGATGCTCAACCGGAAAGATTTAACCGCGCTCTACTGAATATGTTGGGGACACTGTCAAACAGGGAGAAGCAGAATTGGAGTTGTCACATAGCTACGCTGGTCCACGCGTATAACAGTACGGAGAGTGACGCTATTGGATACTCACCTTATCGTCTCATGCTCGGAAGAGAAGCTCGGCTGTCAGTTGATTTGGCATTTTGACTATCTCTTGATCAGACATCTGTGGCCTCACAAGAATTATGTGGACAGACTCCGGAAAAATTTGGCTTCTGAGTTTGAGCAGGCCCGTTTGACTTCAGATGGCAGAGAACAGAGGAATAAGCGAAACTACGGCTTAAGAGTTCGTATACAGGATCTACAACCCGGTGATAGGGTTTTGTTGAAGAACTTGGGTGTTTCTGCAAGGCACAAGCTGGCGGATAGATGGAGTTCTCAAGTTTACATTGACTGCAAGCAACTGCCTGGTCTGCCAGTTTACCAAATCCGGCCGGACGGAAAGGCCGGGCCTCTAAAGAACTGGCACGGAATCATCTGTTACCTTTGAGAGAAGCTGTGAGGATACCAGTTGGAGACAAACGTTCTTTGCCGGACCCGCCTGTTCCTCGTTTGGCTCCTGTTACTCGATCTCAGAAGTCACAGGTTGTTGAAGAAAGTGAGAACAGTGAAGAAGGAAGTTTTTGTCTGGACTGGGTGTGCCCACTTGAGCCTGAAGAAATCATTCCAGTTTCTGAACGGTGTGAAAGTAACCTGAGGCCTGAGGCTCCTGAATTCACATTTGAAGTACCTGAGACCTCGGAAGTTCCTGTAGTTCCAGAAGATGCGTCCATAGATTACAGTTCTATGCCTTCGCTGGAAGGCTCATACTCAGAGGAGGTGTCTGCTCCAGCTGTAGATGAGAGAATTGAACCTGTAAATGTGGCACTTCCACCCAAAGAGATGACTGAACTGGAGTCTAAACGTTCGATCAGGCCCCCTCAGAGACTTACCTATGATTCACCGGGACATAGCACTGAAGAAGCTGTTACCACTGTGCGAAGACTGCCCGAAGTGTCTGCTACGCTAGCTGAGGTAGTTAGGGGCATGAGTCAGCTTGAGGATGTATATCTGACCCATTATATGTCTGCTACTGAGCCGAATGTATTGCTTAATGTAAATATTTAAATGTTATGTATCTGTTACACTCCCTTGGAGGGACCCAAGAGTTTAGGGGGGGGGAGAGTGTAGCGCTGCTTTAAAAACACTGTATTCTGGTGCATTGAACTATTGCCGCCACCAGAGGGAGACAGAGACATTGTGGACTATGCTGGACAAAACCGAACTACATGTACCATCACCCTTTGCATGAGGACAGGAAGGAGGTGGTACAAGAAAGAGGAAATAGATCAGCAGCCTCGTGCAAGGCATAGGAGAGTGAGCGGAGCAGAGAAAGGTGGAGGACACACGTTGGAGCTGTCAGGGATCGCAACCAGGCCGGAGTACAGACGCTGTCTAAGGCTAGGGTCAGACTGAGGCAGTGCGAACGCGCGTTCTGGCGCACTTAATCACGGCCGTGCTAGCAGCAGATGCCGGGCAATGACGGCCAATATACGAAGTACGGTCGCACAAAAGTCCGGCTGCGCAACGCAAGTGGAAAATGAACGCATTTTTTCGAGAACGTTAAACCACTAGTACTGACGTACAGAGTGCGCTGCGTCCGCTAGCGGCGTGTTTGCGTGATTGGGAGATGTCAGACGCTGCTAATGTCCGGCCAACATAACGTCCAGATGCAAGAAGTGTTTTATTGATGATCCGTACAAAATCACGGATGAAACTGCGCATAGTATGACCGCTATTGCGTATTCCGTGAAAAAATACGTCCATTCTTCGAACGCACATTTTCACGGACAACGTGAAAAATGCGTTAGTCTGACCCTAGCCTTACTGGTGCTGGAGATTGGGACAGTGATCGTGTTGAGACCTACCTACGCAGCGCTGAGAGGTCTGGAGGACAAGCTGGTTCCGGCAAGACCGAGTTAGGAGACCGCGCCGATCGATTGGGAGTGCAGGCGCGGATCGTTGTTCCAGTTGCGGAGATTTGGCAAGCGGGGAGCAGATTCAGTGGCACGGAGTCCCAGTACATAGCAGAGAAGATCTTTTGGTCGAGGCATCGAGTGCTGGACAGTTTCGTTCATCGGATGGGTGAGAGGCCTCCAGGTCACAGTTCCAAAACAGAAATGCACGCTGCAATATTGTTTAAATCCACAGGGCCCCAACGGTGACTAGTCGAAGATTGCTCTTTTCATTCACTGGCCAGTTGAACATAGTACCCTGGTACCCTAGACAACACACATATATATTTTTGAGCTATTTTTCACGGGACATACACTCCAGAACTGAGGAGGGTTAACCGGTTTCTTTTACTGTCGCGTGTTTTTCCCGTGTTACGAATTCTTGTTACTCAAATACCGTATATGAGTATTATATGCTGCTTTATTGGGATCAGTAAAGAATCTAATATCGAAAAATCCACAACAGTGCTGGTGTATAGTTATTTCCTAATGCGGTGAGACTATCCCGAGGTTTATTCAGCGGCTCCTTCGGGGTGAGCGCTACACAGGCATAGAGCTTGTAAAGGGAGGCTCTAGCTGTTTACATTGTAAATACCAGTCTGCCATGCACATTACCAGTCTGCCAGCCTTATTTCCAGTCTGCCATGCACAATACCAGTCTGCAGCCATATTACCAGTCTACCATGCACAATAATAGTCTGCCAGCCATATTACCAGTCTGCCATGCACAATACCAGTCTGCCAAGCACAATACCAGTGTGTCAGCTATATTACCAGTCTGCCGTGCACAATACCAGTGTGCCAGCCATATTACCAGTCTGCCAGCCTTATTACCAGTCTGCCATGCAAAATACCAGTCTGCCAGCCATATTACCAGTTTGCCATGCACAACACCAGTCTGCCATGCACAGCACCAGTCTGCCATGCACTACACCAGTCTGCCATGCACTACACCAGTCTGCCATGCACTACACCAGTCTGCCAGCCTAATTACCAGTCTGCCATGCACAATAATAGTCTGCCAGCCATCTTACCAGTCTGCCATGCACAATACCAGTCTGCCATGCATAGTACCAGTGTGCCTAAATACCAGCCTGACATGCCATGCATACATTATACGCATAGTATAATTATACGCAAAGTAATTATACGCATAATGTATACGCTACCAAAAAAAATGGCCACCCAAGCCCAACACTAGAATGTTCGGGTTTGGCTTGTGGCAACCCTAGTGTGCGCTCTTTATATAGCTGTATGTGTGTGTGCGCGTTCTTTATGTAGCTGCATGTGTGTACATGCCTCAGTATTTGTAGAAAAAAGCCCACCAAAATCCTCAGCACCAGACCCATGATGTCTCTTAACAGAAAAAGCCAGATATAGCTATTTCCTAATGAGGGAATTACAATCAACCTTAAAATACAGGGATTAAAACCAAGAAAAACCTTTATGTGAAAAAAAAAAACTCAAGAAGAATGACGGAACAATTGTCTGCCAAAAAGCAGGTTGATGAGACAAGAAATATTTAAGAGGAACAAATCTTTATTAAACTTAGTTAAAAACAAACATATATCATAAGACTGGTGTTCAACAGCTGATTTCAGCAGGATGTTAATTAACTCCCCATAAACTCCCAATGGGTGTACAGCCACACACACGTGAATTTTACACCAGAATTAAATCTACATATAAGACATGACAAATAACATACATAAGCGGTTACTGATAGCTGCGTGTGCTCTGCATATAGCTGCATGTGTGTGTGCACTCTTTATATAGCTGCATGTGTGTGTGTGCACTCTTTATATAGCTGCATGTGTGTGTGTGCACTCTTTATATAGCTGCATGTGTGTGTGTGCACTCTTTATATAGCTGCATATGTATGCACCTCAGTATTTGTAAAAAAGCCCACCAAAATCCTCAGCACCAGGCCCGTGATGTCTCTTAACCTGCCTGGCGGTATTCCCGAGTGTGACTCGGGGTTAAATTTCGCTACCGCAATCGGTAACCCCGAGCCACACTCGGGCTGGATGCATACTCACCGCATCCTTCGCTCCCTCGCAGTCACCACAGAGTGATCGCGGCAGCCGGCGACTTTGCTTCCTGGTTCCGCTCCCTGCGAGTCACACGACGCAGGGGGGCGGGACCAGGCGGCAAATTCTAAAATGAAAAAAAACAATTACAGTAAAAAATACTGTAGAATAAACTTTGTGCTGTGCAGTGGGTGCTGGGGATTCCTGTCCAGATGTACACTCCTTTCCCAAAGTAATACAGGACATGGGGGGTACCAAAAAAAAAAAAAAGAGTATTTATTCTCAAAGCAGCTTTACAGAAATAAAAGGCAAATAAAAATAATTTCTAAAATGTAATAAGGCTTTGCAATACAAGTTTCGCTGGTGGATCTGGGCCAGCACCAGCGAAACTTGTATTGCAAATGTAACGTTGGGAGCTTCCAGCCCTACCTGTGTGCTGGAGGGCAGCATGTCTGATGCTGCTCGCTGACCAATGCCCGGTTTAAATGGAGACAGGCAGGGAGGTGGTTGCAAGAGGCGCGGCTTGAGTGGGGGGCGTGGCCTGGTAAAGGTCTTTAAAAACCCTCAGTGTATTCTCAGCAATTGCCAGATCGTGGATATCCATGCCTGAGCTCCTTGTACCTGACTGCTATATTGAATTAACCCATTATTGACCTCTGCTTGTTTCTGACTATTCTGCCTTCTGTTGCCCTAGACCATTTTCTTGTACTACGCTACTGCTCTGATATCGACCCGGCTATTCCATTTGACCATTCTGAACTCTGTATTCCTGATTCTGGCTCGGCTGACTACTCCCTGTGTTGTTAACCCTTTCTGTCTAGCTAGTTTACCTGGCCAATTCTAAGGACCAGACAGTTGGTAGCTTCTGGGTTCTGTGGAGTGTGGGGCGTTAAGTACTGCGTGGTGGGATCTGGGAACCGTGACAGCAAAGCCTTATTACATTTTAGAAATTATTTTTATTTTGCCTTTTATTTCTGTAAAGCTGCTTGGAGAATAAATACTCTTTTTTGGTACCCCATGTCCTGTATATTACATTGGCAAAGGAGTGTACATCTGTACAGGAATCCCAGCACCCAGAGGAAAAAGACATGTTTTTGGTTTGATTATTTTATTGAATATAATTTATTTCCATTATTTTGGATAATTATTTGTGGGATAATAAATTATTATTTTGTGTTTCAAACCTTCTCTGACTCTGTGTGTACTAGACTCTTGCTTGCATGGATTTCAGTGACTTATTCCTACAGAATACAGGCTTACTATATAAAAAAAAACACATTTCCGTTTCCCGAAAAATTGAAACGCTTTTAGACACAAAATTTTGCAAAAATTAGAACGCCAGGGAGGTTAATCCGGCCCTGGGAGTTGTGATATGTGTGTGGGAGATAGAATGAGGGAAGTTGTGGACTTGTGGGGCCAGGGTTAGGAGAGATGTCACCTGCATAACGTAACAGCAGGAGAACAAGAAGGTGGGAGTGGGATTTGTGTGAGTGGGGACGGTTGTACGCCAGAGAATTAGAGGTAGACCAGTATCTGAGGCAGCAAATTAGCTTGCATGAGGCCATCATGTGAGAAGGAAAGGGAGGGGGAGAGAGAGATGTAGATAGTGGAGGAGTTGGTGGTACAGGAGCAGGAGTTCCATTTTAGGAAGAATGCAGAGTAGAAGAGACAGGGAGAGTACTGTGCAGCAGTGAGATTACCAGTATGTCGACCTTGCAGTTCCCTAACTCCAGCAGAGGGAAGGGAAAGCTAGTGGCCAGAGAGAACACCACAGGATTTACATGGGAGAGACCAGAAGCCTGGGATTAGTAAGAGTAATTAGAGAGAGAAGTGGAGACAGCTGGAAAGGATGCCTGAAATTAGAGGCCGCTCCTGGGTGGGACTGCTGAGTGTGAAAATGCAGCCTAGTATTCAGTGTGTTGCTGTGTGAAAAGGATATTACCTCAGGTAAATTTCTAGGCGTCAGAGGGGTTTGCAGTGGGGGGAGGGCAAGGGTGAAATACTGTGGAAAAGTGCAGGCATTTAGAAGATAATCAGCCAGAAATTAATATATGCAGATACAAAATCCAATTGTGATGATAGAATATTTCAGAGTGCAGTGGTGGCATCATGTTGAAATCTGGATACCTGGAATGTGCTTGCTGAGATGCTTGAATCCAAATTTCCACTACTTTCTATACTAAAAGACCCAAGCCAGCTCTAACCTGCAGCCTGGATCCTGCTTTTATTACCGAGCGCTCTCTCTGCTACCAAGATTCACTTTTTCCAATCCTCTACAGAGGAAAAACAGTATTAGAGTTCAAAACACACAAGACAAAAGCCCGCACCATGTTTTCCCTGCAGCCAGTTACATGAGCTGTGATGTCATCAGAGCGCGCCCCTCACCCTGTGCTGTTGCAGGAGATGGTGTGTGTGAGAAGCTGAGGATGTGCCGGGAATGTCCGGCCCTGACCCCTTACTACGGGCTCCATGAGGCTGCTCACACCCCCATGTGACTGGAGAGAACACACACAGGAGTAGCACACACAGGGCTGGTGTCCTGGGAGAGGAGGCTCAGGTATGTGCGGGCGCCATGTCCCACATGCTGGTTATTGCATGGAAAGCTGTCTGGTGTCATTGTGGGACAGTCACGGTGCAGCCCTCATAGCCGCGTAGCTCCATTACAGCGCCGTGCGAGTCGCCGCGCAGGGAGGAGCTCTGCCGTCACTTTAAACATGGGGACGTTTCACCTGGCTGAGGATCATGGGAGTTACAGTGCGCGGCTCCTCCCAGGCAGGTCCCATTAAGCCTATCCAATCCCCACACTCCCCCTGGCGCTATAAAGCGGCGCTGTAATGATTCTGTATGAACGCCGCGTCCTCCGGCCTCTCACGCCGCACACACAGTATATCATCTCTGCTTCAGACTAAACCAGGTCAGCTCTGACACGCATGTTATTATTCTCTTATTCCAGACACATTGTGCTTCCTCTAATCGTTCCTCCACAAGATCCCGCCGTCCAGGTAACCTGTGATAATGAATCCACTCACAGCCAGGGATCCGCTGAGCCAGAGGATCCTGGATCTAACTCTGGAGATGATCTTTCTGCTGACTGGAGAGGTAAGAGATTCCATGAGATTCCATATTGCTGCTGATATTAAATCCCCCTGGAGCTGTGTGACCCAGGAGACATTTCAGAGGCAGATCAGTAGTAGATTCATGTGTAAATAAAGGTTCCAGCACACCATACAGCACACTATGGAGATAACACACTGACACATACACAAAAGCATGGGGGCCCAGGGGGGCGACATGTTTATACCTCTCTATATTGGGGTCACTCTCATTGTTTAGGGTCATATGGTGGTGAAGATCCATGAGATGGTCAGTGACAGCAGCCGTCACCAAATATCAGAAGGACACGGCAGGAGCCAAAGCTTCAATACGGAGCCTCCACCTCACTCAGGAATCCATGAGCAAATCCATGAGAAGATCCTGGAGCTGAGCAATCAGATCATCCGTCTGCTGACTGGAGAGGTGAGGCTGCTGGGAATGGGACATTATACGCTAACACCAAGGCATGTGTCTGGATGGTGACTGTGTCATTGTGTGTGTCAGGTTCCTATACGCTGTGAGGATGTCACTGTCTATCTCTCCATGGAGGAGTGGGAGTATGTGGAGCGACACAAGGAGCTCTATGAGGACGTCATGATGGAGGATCACCAGCCTGTTATTACACCGGGTAAGAGATGCTTTAATTCTCATAATGTTTGTGTCCAATCCCAGAGCAACGTGTCCCAATAATCCCCTGAAATGTTGGCTGTGCCGTGTAATAGACGTGTTCCTGAATGAAGGTCTCACGTGTTCATGTGATTTTCCCTCCAATAGATAAATCTGTATGGGGTGAATTTCACGCTGCGGTTTCTTTATGGGATATTGGATGTGAAAATGGAAGTGAAATTCTAAGCAATAATGTGGAAAAGGATCTGAACAAGACGAGAAAAGGACGAGCTGAATCTGCAACATACACAGAGCGAGAATCTCTGGCGTCTGAAGAAAGACACGTCCCAGAGAAAGAGATTTATCCAATCACAGAACCCCCAGAATATTCACCCCCTGATATTAAGGAGGAACCGGCCTCATGTGACGAAGGAAATCTCACAGACACCGACATGTATGAACCCCCAGAACATACACAGACACACTATACCTCTACTTATACAGGGGCAGAATCCGAGTCACATGGAGAAGGAGATATCTCACATCCTGACATTTCTCCCCTCCCAGAACATACACAGACTGAATCTCCATCTACTGACATTAAGGAGGAATCACCCACATATGGAGAAGGAAATCTCACAGACAGCGACATGTATGAACCCCCAGAACATACACAGACAGAATGCTCAGCTGCTAATAATGGAGAATATGTAAAATCCAATCCAAACCCAGTGGAAATAAACCATAGCGAGTCCTTAATAGAATCCAGAAAGCCAGATCACAGGATATATTATACAGATCCCCTTACTCAGAATTCAGTTTATAAAGGACATTCAGCGTCTTCTACTGAAATGGGGAAAGTCTCATATTCTGAGTCTGACCCTGTGATACATGGAACAAGTTACAATGAAAAACAACCATTTTCAACAATGTTTAATGGAGAGAATTCTGCCATGAAGCCGGCTCTCACACACCCACACAATTACAAAGAACAACCGTTCTCATGTCCCGAATGTGGGAAACATTCTAGAGACAATATTGCTTTAAAAAGGCATCAGAGGATTCACACAGGAGAAAAAACATTTAAATGCTCTGAATGTGGGAAATGTTTTATTCGGTCCTCACATCTTACACAGCATAAAATAATTCACACTGAAGAAAAACCATTTAATTGCAGTGAATGTGGGAAATGTTTTAAACGGGCTTTAAGTCTTGCATTGCATAAACAGATTCACACAGGAGAAAAACCATTTAAATGCTCTGAATGTGGGAAATGTTTCATTCGGTCCTCACAGCTTGCACAGCATAAAATAATTCACAGTGAAGAAAAACCATTTAATTGCAGTGAATGTGGGAAATGTTTTACACGGGCTTTAAGTCTTGCAGGTCATAAACGTATTCATACAGGAGAAAAACCATTTAAATGCACTGAATGTGGGAAATGTTTTACCATGGCATCATATCTTGCAGAACATAAGCTGATTCACGCAGGAGAAAAAACATATAAATGCACTGAATGTGGGAAATGTTTTATTCGGTCCTCACATCTTGCACAGCATAAAATAATTCACACTGGAGAAAAACGATTTAATTGCAGTGAGTGTGGGAAATGTTTTACACGGGCTCTAAGTCTTGTATTACATAAACAGATTCACACTGGCGAAAAACCATTTATTTGCACTGAATGTGGGACATGTTTCACTCGGTCCTCACATCTTGCACAGCATAAAAGAATTCACACTGGAGAAAAGCCATTTAAATGCACTGAATGTGGGAGATGTTTTGCCCAGGTCGGTAATCTAACAGCACATAAAAGGATTCACACAGGAGAAAAACCATTTAAATGTGAATGTGGGAAATGTTTTACCACATCCTCATCTCTTGCAGGACATAAATTGATTCACAAAGGAGAAAAACCATTTAAATGTAATGAATGTGGGAAATGTTTTATGAAGATCTCATATCTTACAAAACATAAATTGATTCACACAGGGAAGAAAAACATGTAAATGCTCTTAATGTGGGGCGTGTTTCTCCGTGGTCTAATCTCTTTCAAACCAAAATGAGTCAAAATTAATAGTTTCATTTTATTGCTTCTAACGGGAAATGTTTTACCTGCTGGGTGTTTCTTATTGAGCGTGTGAGGACTCAATAAACCAAAAATTTAAATTAGTGCATTGTTTCCTGGATAATATGACTCTGTATGAAACACTGTACAGGCTCCTGGAGATGAGAATGAGAAGGATTGGAATTGTTCACTTTATAAGAGGACAATGCCACTGCCTTAGCACCAAAAAGCAGCAAAATAGAGTTTTGTCACATATGGCGTCGACGACAGTGGGTGCGGGGGGCTGACCCCAGAGACTTGGCTGACATCCAAGATGTCAGCCACTTCTGGGAGCACATCACGATCTGGCACCGAATTGTGATCCAGCACCTAAGGGATTAAGGAGAGGCGCCACTGGAAAGGACAGACTCTACCCTCTCCAGTGGTGCCTTTTTTTCTACATTTAGCCTTTGGGAAGAGAGAGGGGTTATAAAACCAGCCCATAAAACCATTGGGCCAGTTTCTAGGAAGCCATACCGATGTGGGACCCTGGCCAGAGAGGTGAGTATATGGAGGGAGGGGGTTAAAGGACCATGATGTACATAGTATTTCCTTGGTCCTTAAGGGGAATTTTTCTTAGGACTTACTAAGTTCATCAGTGGTCCTTATGGGGTTAAAAAGAGGCCTTTCGGGGGCGTGGTCGGCTGCTTGCTGGAGAGGACATGTTTTCATGGAGCTCCGCATGTCCTCTCTTCCTAGGGACACACTGATTCTACCTGCAATATTTTTTAAGCAGACGGTTCCTGGGAGGCTGGCCATTGGTTCTAGAATGTCCGGAGCCCGTTGAGTCCCCCGCTCCGGACAGGAGACTTCCCTGGCAGACGCTGCTCGATAGCTGCATCGTGACGCCGGCGGCCATCTTGAGGCCTATTGGATGAGGGACACCTCGTGACCCGGTCCGCGCTGATCGCCTCCCTTCGGACCGAGTGCCTATCGCGGTCTATGGAGATGGAGGGCCCACGTCTCCCGGTCGCTTTGGGCGGTGGTTCTATGAGGACGGCGGAGAGACCTGCGGAGTGGTGGCGAGATGGACCCCCTCCCCCCCGCTGGAGGTGAGGGAGCTGTCCTTTCTGGTCTGGATGCATGTCTACTACTGCTGGAGGAAGAGGATGCGGAGAGCCCACTTACTAGAGGGTTATGGCGTAGGATGATGGCCGTGTTGCGAGGCTGCCGGGAGGAGGGGTGCCCGAGGATGGCTGTGAACGAGACTGATGCAGCCCGGTGCCCCGCTGAATCTCATTTACCTGCTGATGTTCCCGAGGAGGGAGGCCTTCAGGATGGCGATCCTGCTGTGGTGTTGCCCCGGATGCTTCAACCACCCATGCAGTTCCTGGCTTCGATAGTTGGTGGTGAGGATGGGACTTGTGTACCAATGAAGATGGCTGTGCAGGCGAGCCAGGCATGGGCGGCGCCTCTTCGACGCTCATGGGTGGATGGCCTCCCCCGGCCGAGGATCGCGATGATGCTGCCACTACTGCCGAGATTTGGCCCGAACCTGCCGCGGGCTCCTGGTGGTGGAGCTTGCGGTGCGGTCTGGACCTTGCGGAGGCCTGCCAGCCTTCCTCGTGCCTGCGTGATGGTGGGGACCGGATGCCCAGGCCTAGTGGGGGACACGCTGCCTGTCCCATGTCCCTTGCCGTTTGTCGACGCAGGCTGAGGGGATCACTGATTTAGGTCTATGAGTCCACATTCGCGGGTGTGTTCCCCCCGTTATTCCCCCCCCAACCCTGTGAATTTATAGACGATTAATGAGAGCATTTTGAATTTCTCTTGTTGATGTGCTTTCCCCCTTTCAGTGGACTTTTTTCATTTTTCTGATAACAGACTTTCTTCTCAGCCGAGTACCCTTTTTCGATGGATATTGATTTTTCTGCATTATTTACAGCTGATGTTTCATTTCTTCTGTTGTGTTTATTAACGGAGTACGATATTTGGCCCTGCGAGGCTAACCTGACTGGTCAGTATGTGATCATTTGTTCGCAAAAATAAAATCTTTTAAATATAAGAGGCCTTTCTTCTTTGCCAATCGCAGCCTTTTTTTACTTTCTTTCCTTCAGTCTGGCTGCGTTCAGCAATGAATACTATGTTTCAGCACCATGGATAGCTCCGGAGCCCTGCAGGGCTGCTGTCCTTGGTTCTGAATCAGCACCACGGATAGCCTCGTGACTTGTATTTTTGGACCGCTTCGTTAATTCAGAAGGAGCCGATTTGTATTTCCGAAATGCTTCTGAAATACGAATCGGGTAAATTTCATCCAAATTTTGATTCGGAATTAAGCAAAATGCACAGGTCTAGTTTTCATTATACCCAACAATCACCGGCCATTCCAGCGGTGCCACAATTAGCAGCGCAGCTGTGAATGGCCTGGTGGATTTGGCCTGCGTTTGGAGAGGGAGAAGAAGCGCCAGAAGAGGAACAGGGTGAACCAGCTAATCCCACTAGGGTCAATGTTTCCACTGTATTCCTGCAAAGGACTACCCTGGAGAGCTTGAGTGACAGCCAAATCCTAAAGACATTTTGGCTGTCCCGTGTAGCCATCCTGGCTTTATACCAGTGCATAAGGCAGGATCTGGAGCCTCTGAGTGGAAGGGGTTATTCTATTCCTTTGCTGGTTAAATTGTTAGCGGTCTTGTACCATTTTGCAAAACTCTCCTTCCAGGCACGTTCTGGAGAGGAGGTTGGGATTAGTCAACCATCCTTTTCAAGGTGCCTTATGCAAGTGGTCAGGGCCCTCACCTCACAGACCAAAGAATTTATGCATTTCCCCACTGACCAGGCCTTGTGGAGGAAGGTGAAACTTTACTTTTTTCAAGTCACATGTTTTCTGAAAGTCCTGGGGGAAATGAGTGCAACATGGGTGCAGTCATTTGTCAGCCCACATCCAATGAGGAACTATACAGGAATGTGAAACATTTCCATTCCTTTAATGTCCAAATTGTTTGTGATGCCGAACAGCGCATCATGAGTGTCCAGGCATAAACCATAGCTCCTTCCACGACACCTAGATCTTGCAGCAGTCCCATCTGTCCACCCTCTTTGAAGGACAAATCCCAGAGGGCTGGCTCCTCAGTAAGTCCCTGCTTAAATTGTGCTTGTATTGTTCCTTCATAGGGAAATGTTTTTTCTACTAGTACTATTAATACTTTGGATACACAAGTCTACCTTGGCTCCTGACTCTGCTCCGGGATCCACAAAATCACGCAGAGGTGCAGTACAGTACATTTAAACAGTGTTCACTGTACTACCCGAAACATTATAGAGCGCACCATCATGGGTTCTAAAGTCCAGGGTTCTATGCCTGGACAAGTCCGGTGGGTCCCTGTTGTATCCTCAATTGAAGGCAGCCGATAACGTCGTTGCATGCTGTATATTGCATAACGTGGCTTTAATGCATCGTGCGTCCGTTATCTGCATCGGAGATATCGCGCCTGAGGACTATGTAGACCCTATCGCAGAGGATGTGGATCCCTGTGACCGGGGTCCTGTGGTAGAGGCGGATCTCATCACTGGCCACTTCAGTGTAAGCAATGGGTTTCATGATCATATATTAACACAATCCATATCTTCATTCATGTCGTATTAATGTCGCTTTACACATTTCTGTAACAGAACGCACGTTGTGAATGATGCTGCTCCCAGTTTGGCTCCTGGCGCAGCCTCTCTGGGTTTTAGATACATGTAAATCGTGTAAGTACATGTTTCTATTCGTGTTACACCATAGTTGATCACTTTTTACATGTCCTCATTGATCCCGTCTCTTCTTTCTCTGGCAGTTATCGTTTGTATTTTATTCTTCGTCGATTGACTGAACATCCGTCTCTGAACGGACCACAAACTATTGGAAGATCTGGTAAGGCCATGATATCTCCATTAAATGTAAGGCAATTGTTATATTAACCCATTTGTCCCTCTGGCATTATCCCCAACTGCAGGTGTGAGATTATCCTATGTTAAGCACCTGTTTGTGGCTGTACCTTTGTGTCACACCCCTTTCCCTTCCTGTGTATATGATGGTGAGGAAACATACCTCCTTCACTCGGTAGCTGCTGGACCTGTCTGCACCTGCTGCATATCACCTCTGCTGTTGAACGCGTGCAAAGCATGTTCTGCATCAGGTGGTTTGTGTTATATTTGAGAACACTGTGGGGCGTGCCATGCTATCGCCATCCCGGTGAGGACCTTAACACTGTTTGCTAGAATAGCACAGCACGTGCTATTACCGTAGCCACAATTGTGCAGCCTATGTTGTGTGTGTGCACCGATTGCATCATTGGCTGCTGTGGCACCTCTGTCCTGTGGAGGCCAATGACGTAATCTGTGCATATGCAATGTCTGCCTCCCGAAGGACAGTCTTAGCACCTGCGAGGTGTGCCTTGCTGCCCAGCGGTGTTACGATCACAGCGGCAATGTGTGAGAAATAACATTAATGACATATTACAACATTTCTAAATACTTTATATTGTTAAATTTTATTTAAAATTAGAAATATAAAGCTTGTTTAAAACACACTCCGAGGCGAGTATCGCAATCTCTTTTAAACAGCAGCAAGGAAAACTTTAAAGTAAGAAAAGAGATTGCGATACTCGCCTCCGAGCCTTTATTAAAATTCTAACTTAGCTAAATTATATGAAAATGTTTTATTTAAAAATTCTAAAACACCATTGTATAATTTATAACAACTTGGGCAATCTTACAAAGTTGTTTCTACCTTAACCAGACCTGTGGTTAACTCAACAACTCCACTGGCCCTATTCAATAGTTGGTGCTAACTTTACTGGCTCTGGTAAGTTTACAACAGCCCTAGTTAAGTTAGCACCAACTATGGAACAGGGCCCAACGGAGTTGAGTTAACCACAGGTCTGGTTAAGTTAGTGCCCTTTTTTAACCCTTTTCTCTTCTGAAACATCCGTTTAAAACCTTGTATAGTTAATTTGTAATGAAGAAACCATTGTATATTAACAGTTTGCTATATCATTCTCTCCCTCTGCAGAGGCACCTGTGAGTTTGGGGCCAGTTATCTCGCAAACCTCCATGAATGACACTGTGGAAGTCGACTTCTTTTCATCATCAGCCGATGTGACTGTAACAATATATTATTCATTTACTTGTAATATGTGTACGGTTTGTGTCTATTGAAATGCGCCTCTACCGATACAAGAACAATAAAAGAAGGTGAACATAGGACTGGTTTAGGTTTTCTGTAAGACCTGTTTGGTGGCACATTGAAATGTTATCCGGTGCATCGAAATAAAAATCTTCCTAGAAATAATATACACCAGACATCTTGAAATCCTAAATCATATTTTTTTTCTTTTTTTCAGTTTTTTTGTAAACAATATCCAAGGGGACAGACACGTTGGGTGTCAGGACGAAACATTTCACCATGGGAGGAGAACAAACTATTTTTCGGAGGGACGAAAAAGGAGCAGGGAAACCGTACAAAAAAAACAAACAAAAAAAACATGTACATAAATAATTAAATAACAAACATCAACTAATGAACTACTAGGGGAGGGAAATGAGGAGTAAGATCTGTCGCGACGCAGCCATCTTTCGCCTGACGGATGTTAGTCATCATCCTTCTCATCTTTCGTCCCGCTGTGCATGCCTTGCACGCCATGAGGGAAACAAACGCTCCGGTGAAGTACACAACATCCCAGCGCCAATAATTTGAATGGTTTCCAAAAGTTGGCTGTTAAATGAGTGTATCTCTGGCAAATGCTGGGTCAGGAGGGTATCCAGCTTAGCATTCATCTCCCTCAATAGCAACACCATCTCAGCTTGGAGCTGGATGTGATGGCGGAAATTTCCCTGCTCCTTTTCCGGTGAGGGGGTTGCACCTTGCTGGAAATTTCCCTGCTCCTTTTCCGGTGAGGGGGTTGCACCTTGCTGGAAATTTCCCTGCTCCTTTTCCAGTGAGGGGGTTGCACCTTGCTGGAAATTTCCCTGCTCCTTTTCCGGTGAGGGGGTTGCACCTTGCTGGATGTCTTCCGTAACCTCTACTAAAGGAGTATCGAGGCTATCCTGGGCCGGAGAGTGTGTGGGCTCTGATGTGGGTCCTGATGGCGCTGCTGCGGTGGTCTCAGCGGGGATATCCACCACTCTGATGAGGATGTCGGGTTTCTCATCCAGAGGTGACACTGTTAAAAAAAAAAAACAGAAAGTCGTATGTGAATAATGTGTTGTCAACAGATGTGACATGACACTACAACGCTAGTCTCCTGGACCTTGCGTACAAAGTGCCACTGTTAGAACACAAATTAGGTTCTGAATGTGTAAACACTTACTTGCAGTGGTGTATCCCGGTGATTCAGCAGCACCAGGATATTGGTGGGAAGGTCCAGCTTCTACCTCGTCGAGGATTGTTGGAAAATCTGTTGGAAAAGCAAATATGTTTAGCAAAAAGTATTTTTGAAACATTAATGATATATGATAAGATGATGACAAATGTTACATATCCACAACATGAACAATTTAAAACAGGATCAAGTGGGCAGGCTGTGTTTACTTGACCCATTTAACACCCCCGCTACAACCATACTAAGGCCGGGGGCACACGAGCGCACTTCGGAGTGGAAGGAACGTCCGTGAGAGTGGACGTTCCTTCCACTCGATGCCCGCCTGCCCACCCCCCTCAGCGCTGCAAAGCGCCATCCTCCTATGGAGGATGGCGCTTTGCAGCCCCATCGACGCGCATCGACAGGAGGGCTCTTTAGGCGGACGCATGCTGCGTGCGCACAAGCGTGTGACCGGCCCAGTCGCTGCATCACATGGCTGCGAAGGGCGCCGGTAAGGGCGTGCACACTAGCTGCGCTCGTGTGCACCCAGCCTAATAGGTCCTAATTTACTATAACAGCTGTGTGGATCCTCTACCAACATAGCCCAATTTTTCTGGCCTGAAGATTTACACACTTGCCAATACCAAGTGTAATATACAACGACAGGAGGGCACATCATCTACATTTGTTTGTGCAAGCAAACATATGTAGAGGCACAGTCATGGGTATCAAATGCGCACAAGAAGCATGCACATCTGATAACATTCACCAAAGAAGGAATGCAAGAATTGCTCCAAATAACTGCCAGAGAAAACCAGGTTTTGTTTGTCTGTGCGCAGAAGCGGAGATGCAGTGCAGCCCAAGGGGACACATTTAAAATATGAAAACTTGTATTACAAATAACTATGCACAGACTGTTACCAGCCTCTGCACAATTAGATCAGTGTAAAGCAAAATGATTTGTAAAGAGCGGTTAAAATGAGAAACCTACCCGGCACCAGGGAAGAGAAGTGCTCCATCAGGGTTGGCGGAGGAGGCAGATCTGCCTGTTCCTGGGGTTGCTCGGCAGTGGCCCCGGATGCTGTAACATAACATAAAATTGTTCATTCATCACTAATGTGCCATAATAAAAACACAACCTAACAGATGCAGGTTTCCAAAACAACCCCTTATATAAAGGTTCACATAGTCGCATGAAGATACCTCCTCCAAAAATGTACGTACAAAATATGCTCCTACAGCAAAAAACGGTTAGACTACATACTGAATGCTGAACATAGCGTTCGGATAGGTTACTGTGCTCACTAATCTGTGTATGACCCCCTTATTCTATTGTGTTAACCCTTTTGCGCTCTCCTATCGTACACAGTCTTCTGGCATTGTAGGATTTCCCATTCTGCCACAGACTCCTGGCTTCCTATACCAGCTGTGACTCCTGGCATTGTATGAATATCCATTCTGGTTCTGACCTCTGGCTCTTCCTGATAAAGAGAGTTGAATTCTTAACTTCAGTTTACCCTGACTTCCTTTGTTCTGTCTGTCTGCATGTAGGGATCATTAGGTATACGTGAGACTGCAGACAAATAGTCCCCAGCGTCCCTCCCCAAACCACTCCGCAGACCTGTTGTGTGAGCGAGATCGTACAGGGCTTGTGGCCTGGTACCACAACCCTCCATGTAGTCCTATGGACTCCAGGACGGGATACTCGCAGGTTGGAAGCCCTGCTGCCAGTATCAGGGAGGATAGCGCTGCGTTACAGGGCAGGCTGCTCAATTAGCACCTGTCTTGTAACATGTTGCCAAAACGGGGAAATCTGCAGGTGCACATTATCCCTGTTATCATCCCCGTTTTAAATCGCCAACAGAGGAATAGTGCCCTTAATGGATAACAAATGTGATCTGTAAAACAAGTTTTGAATGTAGGTTCTACGGCCACTTGACAAATGACCATTGTGTCTCCAAATGTAACACAAACAATGTACTTACATGGTGGGGCATCAGAGTAGATCACCCCCTTTATGCCATCAAAGGCATCCGGTCCCAGGAACTCGTACAGCTCACGCTCATAGTCGGATAAATCTGCCTCCTCTGCTGGTTCGCCTCCAGTGTTCAGGGCGGACTTCGCCGCCCTGACGATCTTTCTCTTCACCTGGCGCTTGATGTCAAAATACCTGGAAAGATAAAAAAAAAAAAAAGATTCAGTTCACATTCTTAAATATTTATATTTCATATCCATTATTAAGTTCATAAAACATGAATAATACAATGTGAGCTATTGCACCTGCGCAGAACGATGGATTAGAGCTAAACATACAGGTGCAGGACTGATCCATCAGCTTTCTCACTCAGGACGTTCAGGATTGTGGATGAAAACGTCAGCATGTAGAGTCTGCATATGGTAACAGTGTACAGCTGCTGCAGATTTAAAAAGGTCAGCACCTGGTGAAATACGTGTTTCCAGAGGGAATCCATCAAATTCAGAAAGCAATGTAGACCTGACAATGGATTATGTTGGAGTCATTGGACACAGCAAGCTCACTTTAGGAGAAGAAATTGACACGGTGTATACAGTGTTCCTAATGCAGATCCACCAGGGCCTGCATTCACGCTGTGCCAAAATACGAGATATGACAGGATGATCTTTGAGAACTAACATCTGTGTGGACGTTGGCTACAGGACATCTACATTACCACATAAGTAGTAGCAAACGCTCACTGGAGCACAGTCAGCCATGGATAATAGAACTTTATTACAGTCACAGCAGCGTCCCTTAACACCCAGAGAGCTGAGACAGTCCCACAGGCAGGTGATTTGTTTTGTTTTGCATACTGATTAAAATTTACATTAAACAATATATGAAACAATTTTTAATTCACATACAATGTAGACAAGTCAAACTGTACATCAATCAAGTAAAAAAAAATTTAAGTAATCTGCGTGTTCCTTGTCAGATCATGAACTAGGAATTCAGTTATGATTTTATTTACGACTTGGCACAGGCCTTTATTAACTGTGCAAGAGCAGCACCTTGTTATCACACTCCCTGCAGTATGGATCAATGAAAACATTAACAGGCTAGATTGTAATATCTACTGATACACAAGCAGTGTTGCACACTCCTCTCCCCTCCCCCCCGTAGCTACACCATGACACGGTAAAAACATTATTTTAAGAAAGAACCCTGATATATTACTGTGTGTTATGTGTATTGTATAGACTTACCGTTTTTTAATGACCTCGACGGTACGACCGTTCCCACCAACAGCATTCACCGCATCAGTAACGTTGGCCCACATCAAGCTCTTCCTGTCCAGGCTTGTCTTCTTCGCCGCCACTCCAAAAATAAAGTCGTGATAGGAACAAACCTTTTCCACCAACACCGCGTTCTCTTCAAAGGTGAAATATGGACAGCGTTTCCTCCCGACACTGATATCCCCTTGGGCCGCTTTGCTCTTAGATTTGCCTGTGGTTGATGTCATTGTCATTACAAGTTATAGTCTGGTTTTTTTTGTTTGTTATTTAAAAGACACACAGGTGCACTGATTGCAAGAATTGCAACATTATAGAAACTTAATTTTCTATTGGCTAATATTTTTTTCAGTTCGGTGGATTTCGGCAGCCTTTGGCAAATTTTTCATGATGCAAATAGGTAGTATCTATATGAGCGACACAAGAGATGTGATAATGGCTTTCTGTTAGAATGATATAGGAAGGAGGAGTTTAATCGATTTAATACACATCACATGATATTAGCACTAATTACACATTAATATTCGGAAGGGAAATGATACTAAGTTTATATATCGGCATTAAAAGGCAGGAAATAGTAAAGTTTCTATGAAGCATAAGAGATATATATGAATCATTTAATATTTCTCTGTATTGATAAAGTCTTTAAATGATATTAAGGGGTTAATATGTTGTATCACCATCCAAGAAGACATTTGATTTCTTTAATAAGTACAACTTGCTTTATATGTTTTTATGTCCTAAATGAGCTAAATAAAGGACTAGAATGTTTATATAAAGGATGGATGCACCGATACCATTTTTTAAGCACGAGTACAAGTACCGATACTTTTTAAACGTACTCACCGATACCGAGTACCGATAGATACTTTTATTTAATGTCATGTGACCGCTTTTCAATAACAGATCTCATATAAAGTGCCCCCAGCTCACATAGTGCCCCCAGCTCTCTCATACATTGCCCCCCAGCTCACCCTTCGGTGCTGCTTTGCTCCTCCTGTTGCTTCGAGCGGCTGCAAGCAGAGGTTGTAGCCCGGCTGCTCGTTGGGAACCACGTGCACAGCCGCGATCTCACGTGACCGCAGCTGTGCACGTGGTTCCCAACGAGCGGCCGGGCTACAACCTCTGCCTGCGGCAGCTCGAAGACCGAAATCTCACCCAGCCAGGCTCCTCCGGTGCTGCTTGGCTCCTCCGGTCTTTGAGCGGCCGCTGGCAGAGGTTGTAGCCTGGCCACTCGTTGGGAACAACGTGCACAGCCGCAGTCACTTGAGGCTCTGCACGTGGTTCTCAATGAGCGGCCGGGCTACAACCTCTGCCAGCGGCCGCTTGAAGACAGAAGATGCCGGAGGAGCCAAGCAGCGCGCCAACGAAAACGGCCGGTGAGCCAGCCCAGCGCTGGCTTCTGGTATCGGTTTGGGTATAGGGGGCCCTGCACGAGTACCAAGTACTCGTGCAGGTCCCGGTATCGGCACCGATAGGAGTATCGGTGCATCCCTAATATAAGGGATGGACAGTGTCAGGAATCCACGCTCGCCCGTGGCCGGGCACCATCGTTCAGTGGTTTCTCCTTTGCGCGTTGACTCTGCTTCGAGTCCTCTCCTTTTGGTGGCGATATCGATACGGACGCTGCCCGCTTGTGTCTCTCTCCTGTTTGTAGCATTATGTAAGCTGTTATTTTATTCCTGGATTGATATTAATACTCACCTGTTAGTTTGGGGTTTCCGACATTCCTGGTGAAAAGAAAGGGCTTTTATGAATGTTGTGCCTTTACCAAACCAGCCTATGGGCGTTGCAAGTTGAGCCACTTTTCTAAGCTCCGGATCACGTAAGAGCAAACACTTATATAGGTTTGTGATACTGGAGGTTCCTGGTGATGGAGCCTTCATGACCAAATCAAGGCCGTTGGCGAGAAACTGACCTGGCTGCAGGTCAAAGCACAAGCTGGGATCCATCAGCAGTGGACGTCTGTCACTTGGTCCGTGTGCTCCTCCATGGAACAGGGCGTATTGGTAAGATAAACAAAGTAGCATAGCCCAGTGTGTTTTAATTGGAGGGAAATTGAGGATGGTGCACCATAAATAGCAGAAAAAAGACAGGGGATCACCAATATCCTCAGAGGGGGATAGAGAAGACCCAAGTGGCCGAATGAAGAATGGGACATGCAAAGTGAGATGACCCAGGATTGTAATTCATGCGTTTTGTAGGGGACTGTGTTAAGCATCAGCGTTAAAGGTGTCGGAATCTCAGATCCTTGCAGCACATACAACAGAGGGATATATGGTCTGTCTACATCAATATCCAAGAGAGAAGCGGTCATTCTATGCGGTAGACTCATGTCACCTTTATGTTTGGAGCGGATTAGATCTGTACACTGGACCCATGGGCTGAGAGGGAGAAGAAGTGGAAGCTGGTAAAGTTGACATTTGATATTAAAGGAGAGCAGATGGTGGTCGGATATGAGGGAACGGACGATTGATGAAGTCTGAAATGGTGCAGAGGTAAGAAAACACCAAGTCAATCACGTCCATCACATTGAGTAGGGGATAAAGGTAAACTGTGAGATACTAACGGAGAACGGGAGGGAAAGATGTTTAGCAGTAGCAGAAGGGTTGTCAATGGGAATATTGAAGTCACAAAGATCAGTGATGGTATGTTTGGAGATAAAGAATGAGATAACCAGGCTGCAATAGAGAACAGCAACTCTGAGAGGGGGAGAATAGGCGTATGCAGTGAGCTTCAAAAAGGAGGAGAAGGGCAGAGAGGGGAGCAGGGCCAGATATGAAAGGCGCAGGAGGGAGAAAGCAGGATCCCAACAACACCTCCATACTTCTCACCTGGCCTAGTAGTGTGGCTAAGTGGAGAACGCAGTGTGTGAGGGCAGCAATGGAGGCCGTGTTTGAAGAGGAGAGCCAGGTGTCAGTAACTGCTAGAAGATTGAAAGAGATGGAAAGAAACATGTCATGGACGGATGTGAGCGTGGTGCACACTGAGCAATGGACGGATGTGAGCGTGGTGCACATTGAGCGATGGACGGTTGGGAGCGCGGTGCACACTGAGCTATGGACGGATGTGAGCGTGGAGCACACTGAGCGATGGACGGATGAGAGTAGGGATGCACACTGAGCGATGGACGGATGCGAGCGTGGCGCACACTGAGCGATGGACGGATGTGAGCGTGGTGCACACTGAGCGATGGACGGATGTGAGCGTGGTGCACACTGAGCGATTGACGGATGCGAGTAGGGATGCACACTGAGCGATTGACGGATGCGAGTAGGGATGCACACTGAGCGATGGACGGATGTGAGCGTGGTGCACACTGAGCGATGGACGGATGTGAGCGTGGTGCACACTGAGCGATGGACGGATGTGAGCGTGGTGCACACTGAGCGATGGACGGATGTGAGCGTGGTGCACACTGAGCGATGGACGGATGTGAGCGGGATGCACACTAAGCGATGGAAGGATGCGAGTAGGGATGCACACTGAGCGATGGACGGATGCGAGTAGGGATGCACACTGAGCGATGGACGGATGCAAGTAGGGATGCACACTGAGCGATGGACGGATGCGAGTAGGGATGCACACTGAGCGATGGACGGATGCGAGTAGGGATGCACACTGAGCGATGGACGGATGCGAGTAGGGATGCACACTGAGCGATGGACGGATGCGAGTAGGGATGCACACTGAGCGATGGACGGATGCGAGTAGGGATGCACACTGAGCGATGGACGGATGCGAGTAGGGATGCACACTGAGCGATGGACGGATGCGAATAGGGATGCACACTGAGCGATGGACGGATGCGAGTAGGGATGCACACTGAGCGATGGACGGATGCGAGTAGGGATGCACCGATACCACTTTTGAATGAGAATTTTATTATGCAAAAAACAAAAATAAGAAAAGTACTGCCGACAACAGTAAGAACACAATACAGTCTTCCATGGATAGACATCAGGTTATCTAACAGCATTTAACTGTGCAATGCAAAAAACATACGGGTGCGGGAAAGGAATGTATGGAACCAATAATGGAAGTGATGAGGGAACCATGGGATGCAGCGCTTACTGTGGGACCAATACAGCCAGGGGGGGGGATGTAAACAGCTGCAATCAGCAAGAATTAAAGTCGAGAATAGAACAGAAAGGAGTGGGAGAAGAAGAAACAAAAATGAACAAATCGAGACGGAAAAAAAGTACAGGAAGGGTGAGAAATGTAAAAGGAGCCTGGTAAGGAAGAAAGGGGCATGGTAAAAAAAATAGGGTAAATCCCTGAACAATAGCACTGGGCAGCACAAGTCCACATCGTCACCTTCCTCTACAGAAACAGTAGCCCCCCCATCCCTCAACAGCCTCACCAGAATGGTCCAGAACTCAGAGGAACAGTAGTGGTACCAAAGCTTCATAAAAATAGTGTGCCACTTTCTAGGGGAAGCGTCAAATCCTCGACCGATCTCAAAATATCCAGCCTGTCCACCAAGACTATCAGAGAAAGCGAAGAGGTAGATCTCCAATAAATGGGGACAAGCGATCTAGCCACCAATGGAATGCAGAACAGTAAAGAATTCTTCAGCGTTTTCACAGGTTATGGCAGATGAATGAGCAAAAAAGGTCTGGAGTGAAATCAAAATCTATATCCGTGGTCCTGCGTATCAAAGCATGAACCCGCCTCAATAACTCATGAGAAGCGACCACTCCCAACGTATGTGGAGGCAAGTCCCAATCGCAGCGGTGCACCACCAGCAGTTTCGGAGAATGAGTAACATTATAAATGGACAAAAGAGCTGGGGTCCTATACCAGAAGACCAACAATTTGTACGAAAATTCACGGAGTTTAGTAACCGGAGAGCCATAGTGAGTTAACGGCAAGGTCTTGGCCCAGATGTCGTCAGAAATAGACATTTCTAATAAACGCTCCCATCTAGACATAAACGCGGGAGTTTCCGTGTCAACCGTCTGAGTGGCCATAAAGAGTTGACACGCTATAGGAAAGCTTGTCGGCCTGGTCAGTGAGGAACTACTGGGTAGTGCCACGAGGAAAGCTTTAATCTGATGATAGTTGAAGAGTTTGGCAAAGGAGGGGGGGGCGGCTGGTCAGTCGAGTCAAGCGAAATGAAATTAAAGTGCTGCTCATGTAAGGAGAGACGTATAGACTCCAGAGACTTGAGAATACGAGACAAACAGGAGTGTTGTTTTTTTTTATCATTCGGCAAATAGAGAGGCAAAAGTGTAAACTGTATCAAAAATGGTCCCCAGGACAAATGGTTAACGCCCCTCTTCGTAGCTTCCATGATAAAAGGGACTCAATAAACCCATTGGGAAATTGGCATCGTCTAGAGGAGGCATCGACCCAGCCCGAAAATGTGTCTCCTGGAGGAAGGTGACCGATGTGCGTGAGTATCGCAAATCGCGCAGCAACCGCGAGTGTTTTTCAGGGATATTGAGGCCGCGGACATTAGTACTAATCGGCTGCAAGTCATTAGGGGCAAAAAGAGTAGTGTCTTCAGGCATAGTATAAGGATCTATCTCGAGAAAGCGGGGGGGAGTGAACAGGAGCAGAGGGAGACAAGGCACAGCAGTAATCAATGGGTAAGGCACCAACGACATCGAAGTAGAAAGACATGAGCACACAATCATATACCTATACACTGAGCAGCATAAAAATGGCAGAGGTATGGAGGGAATACAAAAATAGAGATGCACTCAGGTAGCAAATAATAAATCAATTTGTTAGCACAACAACAGTGTCATAAAA
This sequence comes from Leptobrachium leishanense, assembly GCA_009667805.1. Lineage (NCBI taxonomy): Eukaryota > Metazoa > Chordata > Amphibia > Anura > Megophryidae > Leptobrachium > Leptobrachium leishanense. Next base: position 41,198 of record RXON01000358.1, on the reverse strand, counting down.
TATGATATATACACATTATGGGAAGCCCAAAGGAAATAGGCAGTTTGTAAATCAAAAGGACCTATTGAAAAAACACAAATTATTACAATATACGTAATATCCCAAAAGGGAAATACTCACAATGCGGAATATCAAAACGACAATCAAGAAGTCAGGTATGCAAAAGAATATTATATCAATTGTTTGGCACTTGGATGAATGTGGGCAGAGAGTGGAGCCAGAGATCCCAACGTTTCGACCTCAAGGGATCTCTGATAGAAGTGAGATTACAATGCCAAAACCCATGAACAAGTTGTAAAGATCACCCAACCCTCACCCCACATCCACCCTAAACCGCCCGCCCCCCTCAAACCCCAACCAGAGAACAAAAACGTAATTGAACAGCGAAAGTACAGAATATTTGCATCATGTAACAATGAGATGGTCGGGCGGTACCAAAAAGGAAAAAAACAAACAAACATCTGAAGTCACCACAGGCAGTGTGGAACAGAGTCAAACCTGAAAAACGATCAGTAGGCAGGTAATGGTGGGGGAGACAACAAAGATTGCAAGGTGCAAGCAGGGCAACAAATACAATTGTGGAACGAGTGTCACAGCCAGAGTCAATGTGCCAAGGTCATCGCATCCATAACAACCCCCCCCCCACGTAACCAAAAAGCGAGCAGTCGAGCATTAGCCTAACACCCCAAGCTCGCTGCCTTGGTGTCACTTTTGACTCTGACCTAACGTTCTCTTCCCACATCCAGACAGTGACCAAATCCTGTTACTTTCAACTCAAAAACATTGCCCGTGATACCGCAAAAGTGCTGGTTCATGCTCTTGTCATTTCACAATTTGACTACTGCGACTCGTTCCTTATTGGCCTCCCCAACTCCCGTATCGCCCCTTTGCAATCTGTAATGAATGCAGGGGCCAGGCTTATTTTTCTCACCAGACGCACCTTGCGTACTTCCCTCACTCTGCCGGTCCCTCCATTGGCTTCCTGTACATTTCAGGATACAGTTTAAAATACTGACGCTCACGTTCAAATCACTAAATAACTCAACCCCTCCCTACAGGTCTTCGTTACTCCGCAAGCACATCCCATCTAGACAACTCCGTTCAGCAGGTGATCTCCACCTGTCATCAGTCTACACACGCACAGCCAACTCTCGCCTCCAAGACTTCAAGGGCAGCACCAGTCCTGTGGAATGACTTGCCTCGCCCTATCAAACTCTCCCCTGACCTTCAGGCCTTCAAGAAATCCCTCAAAACCCATCTATTCAGATTATTGTACCACATCACCAATGCAACTAATCCCTCTGCTCACCTACTCACACTTGATTGAAGCCGCTTCTATGGCCACACAGTTCCCAAACCACTGGCACTAATGATCCTGCTATCTAGTGCAATTCCTCTAGGCTGTAAGCTCCTATGAGCAGGGCCCTCTACACCTCGTTTCCTTCTTATGTCCATTTATATGTATTTCGTTCCCTTTGGTTATTGTAAATCGCTGCGGAAACTGTTGGCACTATATAAATGATGACAATAATAAATAATAATAAACCGCAAAACGTTCACCACGGTCCAAGATAAGCTTTTTCTGTTACCACCTGTTAATCTTAACAAAGCACTGTACAAGGTGTCACAGATCGGTAAGGTGAAAGATCTTCAGTCATTAGGAGTGGAGGAAGGCATCGGGGTAACAGAAAGTGGATCCACACAAGAGCGACCCCTCCGTGGTGGGCATTGGGGTCGTGGCACAATGGCCAAAGGTGCATTGCCTGGTGCAGTAAAAGGCAGGTGCTCCCAATCCTGGACCTCTACCTCAGGTAAGCCCAGCAGGGGACCACGTCTTTAGGGGAACAGATGGCGTGGTTAGAGTTATTTGTGCAGACGTGAAGGGAGAAAGGGAATCCCCAACAATAGGGGAGGCCTGCCTCTTGCAGCAATCTCGTGACAGGGCGTATTGCGTGGCAGGCCGCCAAGGTTTGGGGTGATTCAGATCTGAGAAAGCCTTTTGTCATCCAGAGCAGCAAAGTCCCTTTGAACGGAGGTGGAAAGGTCTTGGTTCTGTGATCTGCGTTCACACCTCTGTAGGGGGCAGGGGACAAAGGCAAGTTGACACCTTCAGTGGTCTGAATGGAGCCAGAATGCAAATCAAAAGGAGCTGCGGTTTTCTCTCAGATTTAATAATAAAACATGGTTATTGCATATATGCATCTGGAGAAGACTATCAGGGTTATTCAGAGAGCGTGAAAAGCAGGAGAATGACTGGAAAATGAAAAATTCTATGTCAAAATAGCCGATTTGGAAAGTGAGATGAAAGGGCGAATTTTTCTGGTTTGGCCATTTTGACCTAGAATATTTCATTCTCCAGTCATTCTCCTGCTTTTCACGCTCTCTGAATAACCCTGTGTATTTCTTTAGTTCTACAGTGGTTAAAATGTGCTCTGGGAGGTCAAGGGGGCGGTCGGGACACTCCTCTGTGTCCATGAAATCTGAAGAGCCAGGAGATTTGGTATAAATGTAAGCTGCCCGCTCTGCCATGTGCTTTTAACTTTTGAGGGTCCATGCAAGTGGGAGTAACTGCCAATTTTCTAACCAGAGGGCCCCCCCATCTTTTTATAGTGTATATGCACGTGACCATTTTTTCTCCTCATCAAATACTCCTTTATCTAATATAAGGATCACGGTACCTGAAGACACATTTGTCCTAATAGCCTTGAGTTTCTAGACGATCTACTAAACTGGGTTTTGAGGGTTCAATTGAAGGAGCGAGTTAGTCGAGTGATGTGAAGAGGGTGGAGTTTTAGGGATCAGTGGCTTTGACTGTGCAGTTGCAGTTGGATGTTGAGACCAGAAGGAGAAGCGGATGGATAGCGATGGAGAGTAGTTTAGGATTCAGGGCACCAAGGTGCATTCCAGATAGAAGAGGAGGGGAAGCAGAAGAAGTTTCCAGGAAAGGACATCGTGATCAGAAAGGGGAGAGGTGTGTTGGAAAAGTGGGAAATCGTACAGAGGCTGGAGAAAACAAGGACCAGACTGTTACCAGCTTGGTGGGAATGAGAGTTGGACAAATGTGTGAAGCCCGAGGAGAAGGTGATTGAATGGAATTTTGAGCTTATGGGGGTTGGTAGAAGAGTTGATGGGAATGTTAACGCCTCCAAGGATCAGAGATGAAATGTCAGTTGAGAGACACTGAGGGAGCCAGGCTGAGAAACATTCCAGAAAGGGTCCAGGAGAACCAAGGGGGCGGTAGATTACGCAACACGTAGGGGCGTGGAGCAGAAAAGGTGGGATTGTATGGGACGAATAGGCTGGAAAGAGTAGAAAACCCACGCCACCTCCCTTGCCGTCCCCAGAGCTAGGTGTGTGGGACAGTTTGAGACCACCGTAGGATAGGGAGGCTGGGACGTAGTGTCGGAAGGTGAGAGCCAAGTTTCTGTGAAAGCTAAGAGATGGAGGGAACAAGAGAGAAAATTGTCATGATTAAAGGAAGATTTGATGAGGCCGCAAGCAGAGTGGGCATTCCAGAGGGCACAGTGTAGCGGGAGAGCAGTGGAGGGGAGGGAATGTGGATAAGATTAGCAGGATTCTAGTGACAGATTAAGGAGTGAAGATAGGTTTGGGGAAAGTAGAGACATCACAAGCAGAATTAGTAAGAGAGTGAGAGTGTGAATTCAGTGAGCGTGCGGACGACCGGAAACGGAGTACGAGGAGCTCCGTGGAGCCATCACCAAGGCTATGGAAGCAGCGAGGCCAGAATCTAGTCTAACAGCAATATGACCGGGCGAGGAAGAGGCGTCACAATCCCACCGGAGAGGAGCACATATACATTCTGATACAGCGAGATCCTCCATGTATGTATCCAGCCTCAAACTCTGTGTGCATAGAAACATAGAAAAATGTCGGCAGATAAGAACCTTTCGGCCCATCTAGTCTGCCCAATTACATGGATACTTTACCTGGATTTATCTTTTGTTTAGGATAGCCTTATGCCTATCCCATGCTTGCTTAAATTCAATTACTGTTTTGGCCTCTACCACTTCTACTGGAAGACTGTTCCATGTATCCACCACCCTCTCAGTAAAATAATGCTTCCTGATGTTACTTTTAAACCTTTGCCCCTCTAATCTAAGACTATGTCCTCTTGTTTTGCTACTTTGTTTCCTTTTAAATATACTCCCTTCCTCTACCTTGTGGATTCCCTTTACGTATTTAAATGTTTCTATCATATCTCCTCTGTCTCGTCTTTTTTCCAAGCTGTACATGTTAAGATCATTAAGCCTTTCCTGGTAACTTTTCTCCTTCAAGCCGTACACCATTTTAGTAGCCCTTCTCTGAACTCTCTCTAAGATGTCTATATCCTTCATAGAGTTTTCCTTCGTGTCTCCCACACCGAAAATCACATTAACACGTGAGACGTTCATTCAGGACCACGTCTATTACACGGCACAGCCAACATTTCAGGGGATTATTGGGACACGTTGCTCTGGGATTGGACACAAACATTATGAGAATTAAAGTATCTCTTACCCGATGTAGTAACAGGCTGGTGATCCTCCATCATGGCGTCCTCATAGAGCTCCTTGTGTCGCTCCACATACTCCCACTCCTCCATGGAGAGATAGACAGCGACATCCTCACAGCGTATAGGAACCTGACACACACAATGACACAGTCACCATCCAGACACATGCCTTGGTGTTGGCGTATAATGTCCCATTCCCAGCAGCCTCACCTCTCCAGTCAGCAGGTGGATGATCTGATTGCTCAGCTCCAGGATCTTCTCATGGTTTTGCTCATGGATTCCTGAGTGAGGTGGAGGCTCCGTTTTGAAGCTTTGGCTCTTGCAGTGTCCTTCTGATACTTGGTGACGGCTGCTGTCACTGACCATCTCATGGATCTTCACCACCATAGGACCCTAAACAATGAGAGTGACCCCAATATAGAGAGGTATAAACATGTCGCCCCCTGGGCCCCCCATGCTTTTGTGTATGTGTCAGTGTGTTATCTCCATAGTGTGCTGTATGGTGTGCTGGAACCTTTATTTACACATGAATCTACTACTGATCTGCCTCTGAAATGTCTCCTGGGTCACACAGCTCCAGGGGGATTTAATATCAGCAGCAATATGGAATCTCATGGAATCTCTTACGTCTCCAGTCAGCAGATAGATCATCTCCAGAGTTAGATCCAGGATCCTCTGGCTCAGCGGATCCTTGGCTGTGTCTGGATTCATTATCACAGGTTACCTGGACGACGGGATCTTGTGGAGGAACGATTAGAGGAAGCACAATGTATCTGGAATAAGAGAATAATAACATGCGTGTCAGAGCTGACCCGGTTTACTCTGAAGCAGAGATGACAGCAGAGCTCCTCTCTGCGTGGTGACTCGCACGGCGCTGTAATGGAGCTACGCGGCTATGAGGGCTGCGCCGTGACTGTCCCACAATGACACCCGAAAGCTTTCCATGAAACATGAAAAAAAACATTCAAGAACGCAGAAGACCTGGATGGATGCAAATAGTTATGTCACAGACAATGCGGGGTAATTTACCTGAACTTACAAATGATCCAGTCGTGCAGTGAGCGGCCGAGGCCAAAAGAAAAATCGATGTGAACCGTATGATTAGATCCGTATCAAGAGCTGGAGTATAATGTAACATACAAATGATTCAGCAAAGCAATGAGTGGCCGAGCCAAAGGAAATATGCGTCAGCAGTATGGTTAAACGTGTATAAAGTGATGCAGTGTATAAAAAGAAACACGCATATAAACCTGCATAATGCAGGCTCCTCAGCTTCTCACACACACCATTTCCTGCAGCAACACAGGGGGATGGGCGCACGATGATGACATCACAGCTTACGTGACAGGCTGCAGGGCTGGTCACGTGGTGCTGGGGGGTGGGGGAATGGCGGACATTGAGCTGTCTGGATCCAGCACTGAGGGGTCTCCACCCCCTAGAAGGACCTTTGCCCTCACGGCAGGCTGGGTAGAGAGGTCACATGGTGCAGTGTGTGTGAGAAGCGGGGGATGTGCAGCAAGCCTTTCCTTCTTTGCTGGGATCTTACCTCACCTGGTCAAACTCTCCCCTGATCTTCAGGCCTTCAAGAAATCCCTTCAAAACCCAGCTCTTCAGATTAGCGTGCCACATTACCAGCATCCCCAAATCACTGGCACGAATGATCCTGACATCCAGCAAAATTCCCCTGGTCTTCAACCCCAATCCTTCTAGACTGTAAGCTCCTATGACCAGGGCCCTCTACACCTCTTGTCTCCATCCTATGTCCGTTTATCTGTATCTCGTTCCCTTTGGTTATTGTAAAGCGCTGCGGAAACTGTTGGCGCCACATAAATGACGGCAATAATCTCAAACTCTGCCCCCCAGAGGTTTCTGAACTACAACTCCCATGATCCTTTGGCTGGCTGTTGCATTGAAAGAATTGTGGGAAAAGTGCTGCCATGCAACATGTGTAACATATCCTGCAGGAAGGAAATCAAGGCAGGTCACAGTTACAAGTTTTTATAAAGCGCTAACAAGTTCTGTAGCGCTGTACAATGGGAGTCACAATTTTCCGCTTTACAGTCTGTGCCGTCTGAAAGGGAGCAAAGAATCCAGAGACTTTCTTGAAAGAATTCTAAAAGGATCGCATCTCGAAAAATTCTGCAAATTTCTTAACAAGCTGCATTCGTGCACGTTAAGAATGCAACAATGTCAGCACATGTGCTGTGGCGTCACAAGGGGGGCGGGGGTGCAGCCCGCACCGGGTGACACCACCTTCTTGGGTGACACCCAAAAAAAATTTATATATATTATATATATTTATTTTATTTACACACAAAAATATTTTACCACGAAGGATACTTGAAAATGAGAGGATTCTCAATGTATGTCCTGGGTGGGCAAGTCCTAGGCTGGCACTTTCCAGGGGGTGGCAAAAAAAACACCACAAAAGGGGATATTCACAGAGCACCGAAATGACTCAGACATTTCAGTGTTCTGTTGTTCCCCACACTTTGGGGAATCAAATTTTCCCGGTGAATTCACCGCAGGGTCCCTGAAGTGCAGAGAATCAGCCATCGAATGCTGCCGCAAACCCATCGTCCACGGTTTTAAAAAGAGCTACGGAACGAATATATCTGGAATTAACATATAAGATCCTATGAATGATAATAAAAAGGTCTGTTACAGAAACAAGAAAAAACGCTATTAGAGAAAAAAATAATATTTTTTTTAAAAAATGCCTAAAAGAGACAAAAAAAGAGATTTTTTTTACTTACTAGATTAAAAGAATAAACGGTTTATTAGATATTGGATAAAAACAGGAATATTTTTACATTGAAACCTATGGTGTTCGTTCGCCTGAATAAACCTGCCGAATCAAACCACTGGACATCAGGACATTTCTCTGCTGTTTGGTGTCTCTGAACAGATTAACCATTACTTCTCTATTGCGGACTTTCACTGCCGTCGAACAGGCACCATACTTGCTGGCAGTTTGCCAAAATTTGTGTGTGAGCATATGTGACACATACGAGGTATGTGCACAATTGTATAAAGTAAGTAATTGTCATGTATAGTGGTGACATTGAAAGGTATGTGTTTATGTTTTCTATGTGGTATATGGTGCCTATAACAAGTCACTATGAGAATGCAGCTCTCTGCTGCAGCAGCAGGGGACTGTTATTATGACACACAGGGTCTTATGTTCAGGAAGGATTGGGGGAAGATTATAGGTGTGGCACTGGTGATGTGTTCCTGCTTACCCTCATAACCACGAGGATACTGTGGAAACAAGCAGCCAATCTGTCTGTCTCCTCATTCTTTCCTGTTTTTACAGGTAAGCCTAAAGCAGGAAGTAACTCCCAAACACTTAAAATAAAGAATCCATGTTATATACAGCTGTATTAACTGTGCAGAGAGTCAGATGGGAGACAATAAGAGAGATATCCTTAATGTAAACACTAGGAGGGTGAAGGCTCCAGTTACTCTGCAATAATAATGGTAAAAGTAGTATTTCCTGATGCAGAGTCAGTTATGTACATGTAAATGTACTCAATATGCAGAAATCTTAGATGCATTATTATTTGTTATTAGAAAGGAATTGTTCTATGTCTTGGCAGATATGACATCCCCTTATGTGCAGAAGGAAAAAGGAATAGCTGTAGCACGCTGCACACTGTATATAATAGGATGTATAGTCTGTGAGACGGATTCACAACTTTCCACAGGGAAAGTTAGATATTTTGCGAAAATGAAGATGACATGCTAATAGGTCATTTAGAATGAAAATGTTATTGTTTTAAAAGCATTTGGAAAATATGCATTTAATAAAGAGATAACCACGAGGATACTGTGGAAACAAGCAGCCAATCTGTCTGTCTCCTCATTCTTTCCTGTTTTTACAGGTATTTACATCTGTCTGCTGGCCCTCTGAACGGGGTCTGCAACACATATCACAGAGCTCCACAGCAATAAACTGCACAGTAATGTGCGCCGTGTATGAGCATTCAGTGTTATATGGGAGTACTGATTTATGAGTAAGAGTAGTTAAAAAAAGAAAAACCTGTAAAACTCGGGGGGGGGGGGTGACACCAACCCTAGTGACGCCACTGCGCATGTGTCAGTAAAGTTATAAAGAACCAAAATGAATGGAAAGACCTGCCGGTTGATGTTTGTGTTTTCTATGCAGTGTTATGACCTGCACCGATTTAAAAATCAAGCATTCCGTGGGCTTGGAAACGACCAATAGAAAAAGCAGTTTTCCCAGCTCAGAAAGAGTCGGATGTTACACCCCCCCCCTTTATCCATTGCACTCCATAACTGATAAGATCAAAAGTTCAGATCCTGAACCAGTGAAAGGACTGGAAAAGGGGAAATATTATGGGATGAGCCGGAGGTGTTTGGCAAAATACGGTCTAGAATCTGGTAGAATTAGGCCGGGGTCAGACGAGCGCACTATGTGCACCCATACTGACGTGCCTCCCGGCGTCAGTGTCGCTTTGACAGGGCCAGCCACACACTGTAGCGCGCACACAAATTGCGCTTGCTACAACGAACATGCTGCAGATGTTCTGAAAGCCTCCCCGTCAAAGTGCTACAACGCACGTTCGATGGCGCTGCAGAACGCAATCCTCCATAGGAGGATCGAGCCTTGCAGTGCTGAGCGCACTAACTGCACTCAGCAAAGTGGCCAGACGGGCGTCGAGTGAAAGGAACATCCACTATCACGGACGTTCTTTCCGCTCTGCAAAACGCTCGTCTGACTCTGGCCTTACACTCTGACCAGTCCTCAACATTTATTGTACCCATTATTTATGGGAGTACGTGCCGGAAAACGTCTTCCAGAACCCGCTGGTTGTTCCTGTCCCAGCACAGGGCTGTGTTATCATAATGGCAGTTGGATGGAAGGAAGCAGTGAACGAACAAATGTACTCCTGAATTTTAATTTTCGTGCTCTCTCGTTCGGCGCGTTCAGTTTGCCGACCCTGTGGTGAATTGATCAATCATTACAGGGTCCCCGAAAAGAGACAAACGGGATCCGCTGAACGCCGCCGAACCGGTAAAAGAAAAATAACCAATTTTTTTAAAAAAAGGCTTAAAAACAATAAAAAAAAACATGAAAATATATAACCACACACACAAACAGTTATAGAATAAAAAGGAATCAAAAATCTTGCCTAAAAATCCAGAATACCTAAACAAATTCTAAATAAAAAAGACATTTTGCTACAAATAAAAAGAATAAATGGTTGAATAAAAAAAATAAAAAAAATTTTTCTACATTGAAACAGATGGGATTCACCTGTTTAAACCTGGCGAATGAAAGCGCCGAAAATCTGAGCATTTCACCAACATGTCTGTGCAGTTACTTCTCTATGGGACAATTTCACTATAGCTGAAGGTCAGATTGCGGCAATTTGAGGCGAACTGCACCATATATCGCCAATATTTGGTGAATTGCCTGCTTTCTGAATAGTTGATGTGGCACAAAATTGCACCGTGTGGGGAAATTCACAGTTCGGCTCTCATTGAATACCCCCTAAAAATTCTGGAGTACAGGAATCTCCATCAATAGAAAACCCGGAGTTTGAGCTTTCTGACTTAAAATTGCCAAAACCATCCTAAACAATCTACACCCAAAAAAGAAATGACCAGAAGGAAATGAATATGCGGCAAAAATCTGTAGCATTTAAAATGTCTAATAAAGGGCACAAAAAAAGTATATATGCAGTCAGGTCCAGAAATATTGGGACATCGGCACAATTCTAACATCTTTGGCTCTATACACCACCACAATGGAGCTGGAATGAAACAAACACAATGTGCTTTAACTACAGACTGTCAGCTTTAATTTGAGGGTATGTTTATCCAACTCAGGTGAACGGTGTAGGACTTAACAAGTAGGAGGCACATCTGCAAACTGCTGTAAGGGACCAAAGGTAATGGGATAATTGGCTTCTCAGCTGTTCCATGGCCAGGTGTGTGATATTCCCTCATTACCCCAATTACAATGTGCAGATAAAAGGCCCAGAGTTCATTTCAAGTGTGCTATTTGCATTTGGAATCTGTTGCTGTCAACTCTCAAGATGAGATCCAAAGAGCTGTTACTATCAGTGAAGCAAGCCATCATTAGGCTGAAGAAACAAAACAAACCCATCAGAGAGATAGCAAGAACATTAGGCGTGGCCAAAACAACTGTTTGGAACATTCTCAAAAAGAAGGAACGCACCGGTGAGCTCAGCAACCCCAAAAGACCCGGGAGACCACGAAAAACAACTGTGGTGGATGACCGAAGAATTCTTTCCCTGGTGAAGAAAACACCCTTCACAACAGTTGGCCAGATCAAGAACACTCTCTAGGAGGTAGGTGTATGTGTGCCAAAGTCAACAATCAAGAGAAGACTTCACCAGAGTGAATACAGAGGGTTCACCACAAGATGTAAACCATTGGTGAGCCTCAAAAACAGGAAGGCCAGATTAAAGTTTGTCAAACAACACCTAACAAAGCCTTCACAGTTCTGGAACAAGATCCTATGGACAGATGAGACCAAGATCAACTTGTACCAGAGTGATGGGAAGAGAAGAGTATGGAGAAGGAAAGGAACTGCTCATGATCCTAAGCATACCACCTCATCAGTGAAGCATGGTGGTGGTAGTGTCATGGCGTGGGCATGTATGGCTGCCAATGGAACTGGTTCTCTTGTATTTATTGATGATGTGACTGCTGACAAAAGCAGCAGGATGAATTCTGAAGTGTTTCGGGCAATATTATCTGCTCACATTCAGCCAAATGCTGCAGAACTCATTGGACGACGCTTCACAGTGCAGATGGACAATGACCCAAAGCATACTGCAAAAGCAACCAAAGAGTTTTTGAAGGGACAGAAGTGGAATGTTATGCAATGGCCAAGTCAATCACCTGACCTGAATCCCATTGAGCATGCATTTCACTTGCGGAAGACAAAACTGAAGGGAAAATGCCCCAAGAACAAGCAGGAACTGAAGACAGTTGCAGTAGAGGCCTGGCAGAGCATCACCAGGGATGAAACCCAGCGTCTGGTGATGTCTATGCGTTCCAGACTTCAGGCTGTGATTGACTGCAAAGGATTTGCAACCAAGTATTAAGAAGGGAAAGTTTGATTTAGGATTATTATTCTGTCCCATTACCTTTGGTCCCTTAACAAGTGGGAGGCACATCTGTAAACTGCTGTAAGTCCTACACCGTTCACCTGAGTTGGATGTACATACCCTCAAATTAAAGCTGACAGTCTGCAGTTAAAGCACATTGTGTTTGTTTCATTCCAACTCCATTGTGGTGGGTATAGAGCCAAAGATGTTTGAATTGTGTCGATGTCCCAATATTTCTGGACCTGACTGTATACACTATATTGCCAAACGTATTCGCTCACCCATCCTAATAATCAGAATCAGGTGTTCCAATCACGTCCATGGCCACAGGTATATAAAATCAAGCACCTAGGCATGCAAACTGTTTTTACAAAGATTTGTGAAAGAATGGGTTGCTCTCAGGAGCTCAGTGAATTCCAGCGCAGAACGGTAATAGGATGCCACCAGTGCAACAAATCCAGTTGTGAAATTTCCTCGCTCCTAAATATTCCACAGTCAACTGTATTATAAGAACCTGGAAGTGTTTGGGAATGACAGCAACTCAGCCACGAAGTGGTAGGCCACGTAAACTGACGGAGCGGGGGTCAGCAGATGCTGACGCGCATAGTGCGAAGAGGTCGCCAACTTTCTGCAGAGTCAATCGCTACAGACCTCCAAACTTCATGTGGCCTTCAGATTAGCTCAAGAACAGTGCGCAGAGAGCTTCATGGAATGGGTTTCCATGGCCAAGCAGATGCATCCAAGCCATACATCACCAAGTGCAATGCAAAGCGTCGGATGCAGTGGTGTAAAGCACGCCACCACTGGACTCTAGAGCAGTGGAGACGCGTTCTCTGGAGTGACGAATCACGCCTTCCATCTGGCAATCTGATGGACGCCTCCGGGTTTAGCGGTTGCCAGAAGAACGGTACTTGTCTGACTGCATTGTGCTAAGTGTAAAGTTTGGTGTAGGGGGGGATTATGGTGTGGGGTTGTTTTTCAGGAGTTGGGCTTGGCCCCTTAGTTCCAGTGAAAGGAACTCTAAATGCTTCAGTATACCAAGACATTTTGGACAATTCCATGCTCCCAACTTTGTGGGAACAGTTTGGAGCTGGCCCCTTCCTCTTCCAACATGACTGTGCACCAGTGCACAAAGCAAGGTTCATAAAGACATGGATGACAGAGTCTGGTGTGGATGAACTTGACTGGCCTGCACAGAGTCCTGACCTCAACCCGATAATCTTCGCTCTAATTCATCCCAAAGGTGTTCTGAGAGCCAGGCCTTCTCGTCCAACATCAGTGTGTGACCTCGCAAATGCGCTTCTGGAAGAAATGGTCAAAAATTCCCATAAACACACTCCTAAACCTTGTGGACAGCCTTCCCAGAAGAGATGAAGCTGTTGTAGCTGCAAAGGGTGGACCGACGTCATATTGAACCCTATGGATTAGGAATGGGATGTCACTTAAATTCATATGCGAGTCAAGGCAGGTGAGCCAATACTTTTGGCAATATAGCGTATATTATCGCACCTCATAATCCGTGTAATATAATAATCTCACAACAAATCAAAAATGTTGCGGTGAAACTGTATTTTAGCGTTGTAAATCATTTGCAAACCCAACTGAAACATAATAGAGTTGTAAATGTCAGACAGTGTGAGGTAACGTTAGGCGCTGGGCCTCACACAAAGCGGGCCGGCAGATCCTCCATGTTTTGACGTGGCCACCCTAGGTGCAGAGCCTCACACAGATGCGGGCGGGTGTGCATGGGTGGCTGGACTCGCATTAACAGTGCAAGACGCGGGTGAAATCCCAGGGCAAACATGGCGCTTGACTTACGTATTTGACCGCGTTTCGCCTCAGGCCATACATGAGATTTGCATCTAATTCCCCTGATGTCACGTGATGCGCGACTGCCCGCGTCCTGCGGAGTGAAGTCGGCTGGGATACACGGTCCTCGCGCAGGAGGTCCGTGCCCAAGGGGTCTCGTGCAAGTTGCACGGATTTGTCTCCCTTTGTCCGGGCCAAACCCTCCCAGTCTAATGCCTTCATTCAGCGTGCCACCTCAGGGTGGCCAGTGCTCCGGTCACTGCTCCCAGTGCATACAGGCTGCAAAACACAATCAGGTGAACGGCATGACGGCCGGGAAAGAACGCAATGGGTAAGCACAGTGTTACTGCTAGGGGTCAGTGTAGGTTTGTCCTATGCCAACAGAAAGTCATATAAAAAGTACGTACCAAATAATATACAAACGCTAAAATACAGTTTTACCAATGTCCCAATAAGATCTATGCAGGCACGCAAGGAATTATACAGGTCGCTATGCACGTGTAAAAACGTACCACTACTCTGTAATTTGATCATGATCCTCAATCCAAAAAGAATACAAATAAAGTAGTATAATACAGTCTGCAAGGGGGGGGGGGGTCTTACCACACCCGTCAGCAAAGAAAGAGAGAAGGGGAAAAAATATAGAATTTATTATTTATATAGCGTCAAAAAGGCCGCACATGTGTATAAAAAAATAATAAACTTTTATTCCAAAATCATTAATAATGGACCGATGTTCCGGCTCTCTAGGGAGCCAATACGAGGTTGATATTGCTCCCTAGAGAGCCGAAACTGTTCATTATTAATGATTTTGGAATAAAAGTTTATGATCTTTTATAGTCATGTGCGGCCTTTTTTTACGCTGGATAGGGATAGAGATATATTTGTTTTTTAACCTTGAAAAAGGCCTATGTTTAGGCCGAAACATCGGTTCTTTTAATGCATCTTTGAATAAAAACTTTATTGTTTTAATGAAGACCTCGAGTGCGCCCTAATCTCTGACAACTTTATATGCACCTTTCGGGATACAGCACCGAGGCAGAAGATAAGTATATATGGATAAGGACGAGTGCTGAACCGTGTGGACTTTTTATACATAATATTTTGGTTCAAGCACCACCGAATTATTCCCCTCATAGTAACTGGAGTTTACAGATCATTACCGAGTCATTATTAACGATTCCAAAATGGAGGATTTTCTAACTCGAGCAGGGGTCTATGAAGAGCAGGCACATACACTGCAAATCACAGAAGCAGCTGAACTAAAAGTGTTATGGGCACAAACCCCGGAACAACTACAACATAGCAACACACCAAGAGAAATTTATCAGGATTTATGGTTTATTTTATTTGATTTTATCATTTATTAAATTTTTAAAAAGCCACCTCTGCATGTTTTTGTTTTTTTTTGGGTTTGGCCAAACGAAATCCATTTGCCTATCGATCTGAGCTGGGAATAGCTCCACTACACGTGAGTTTGCACTTGTAGCTGATATATATATATGCCACTGTTTGTCAGATACACACAAGATTGTGCCTTCTCTCTCTCCCAAATTCCTATGGATGTTATGAAGAATCAACACCAAGGATTGGGTTTCCTGAGAAGTTATTGAAGAAAAATAACCCAAAAGCACCGACCCACTCAGAGCCAGTGACAGGCTCTTTGTTTGTGAGTTAATAACTGAAAGACATTGCTCATGTTTTAATTGGTGTCGTCTCTCTGCACTTAAATTGTGTTTCTTTTACATGCCTCTTCTACCACCCAATATGGTTGGCTACGCCATTTGAGAAACCGTCCGAGTTCCCTCGCGTTTTCACATCGCGCAGACCAGATATGTATTTTTGAAATCATGTTTGTCTGGTTTGGGGGAAACCACTTCCCGTCTGGTTTGCTGGGCATTCGGGTGGTATAGTGTGGGCGCTTACCATTCTCTGTTACACCTCACATAGACCACGCTCAACTTTTCGAAAACCCAAACCCCGGGTTCAGAAAACTAAAGTCACCACAGTTGACGTTACCTCAGGAGAATCCGGTTCAGATGCAGAAGCAGCGAGTGGAGGCTCAGGTCAACAACTATCTAAGCCTTTTTTAGAGACCAATACCCCCAAGGAGGGGGAACCCCTGTTCAACACCAGAATTCAAACCAAGGGTCAGCACTTATACAAACGTTGCAGAACACGGATTAGCCGAGGACAGAAGGGTAAAACAAGGCAACAGCAGGGGCCGACCACCATTACCCAAGAAATAGCCCCCATATTTAATTTGTCTGACAAAAAACTCTCCACAACCCATCTTGAAGTCCTTAGTAAGGGGTTAAATTTTGTCCCCACTCACTATCCGACACCGTTTAACTTAGAAGTTGAACAATATAAAATCAACTGCACGCTGGCACGTCATGAAAATTTTCATACTATACCAGAAAAACCTAGAGAATCTCTTCATCTAAAAAGTACACGGGACTTTAAAGCCTCTAATCCCTTCATTAAATCATTTGGTCTAATGATCAGAAATCCGGATTCTATTCAAACGCCTATCCATCAGAAACGTAGATTCAACCTTACTAAGGATGAAAACCAGGCGCTTAAAGATTTAGCTAATGACCCGAATATCGTAATACGCCCGGCCGATAAAGGTGGAGGAATTGTGGTCCAGAATTATCAGGCTTATCGACAAGAAATCCTACAACAATTATCGGATGTATCTACTTATAGGAAGTTACCTGGAGATCCAGGCAAGACTTTTAGCAAGAAGATAGCTATGCTGATTGAGGAGGGTCTACTAGCTGGTTTTTTGAATGAAAATGTAGCTAAATTTCTTCAAATATAAGATCCATGTACTCCGGTACTTTATACCATTCCAAAGATCCACAAGGACCCTCACCAACCTCCCGGACGCCCGATAGTTTCGGCCGGTGGAGGATTATTGGAGCCTATTGGTAAATATATTGACCAATGCTGCAAAACAACAGTATTAGCTCTCCCAACGTGCCTGAAAGATACGAACCAGTTTTTAGAAAAAATCTCTGAAATACAATTGCCAGAAAGGGAGATCATTTTGGCAACATTAGATGTCAAGAACTTATATACTATTATCCCACACCAACAGGGTATAGAAGCTTTCAAACGTACACTTCTTGCTTCAAGTCAATATACTGGACCTCCGGTTGAATATCTATCCGAACTTCTACGAGCAACTTTAGAGTATAACTATTTTCGTTTTGAAAAACAATTTTTCTTACAAATAGCGGGAACGGCGATGGGAGCATCTATGGCGCCAGCATATGCCAACATCTTTATGTTTCAATTTGAACAAGACTGCATTCTTTCAAAATTTGGCGACAATTTGTTTTTTTATACACGTTTTTTGGATGACATTTTTCTTATTTGGAGGGGATCGATGGAAACTCTGGAAACAATGATAGAGCATATTAACAATTCTTCAACACCGGTTAAATTAACCAGTAATATGGATACGCAAAGTGTTAACTTTTTGGATGTCACTGTATTTCGTGATGGCACTAAGCTGGGTTACACATTATTCTGGAAAGAAACTGATAGAAATTCTCTCCTGTTAGCAACGAGCCATCATCCCAGACACCTTAAATCCTCTTTACCTATCTCCCAATACTTCCGAGTATTGAGGTATAATTCAGACAAAGAACGTGCCAAAATTCAAATTGACGAGATGACAGAAAAATTTAAACGTAGGGGTTATTCTGAACCTATTTTACAGGTAGCTCTTCGAAAGCCTAAATTTAAATTTGACAAACAGACATGTATTGCTCCACCTACTGTATCTAGAATAGTTCTACCCTTGACGTACCATACAGCAGGGGATCACGTTGCGTCGCAAATTCGTAAACATTGGAATTTATTTCAATATGATCAGACACTACCCAAAAATTCCATTCCTCTCCGCTGATAAGTTTTCGCAGAACTAAAAATCTCCGAGACTTGTTGGTACGATCGGATCCAACTCAATCATATGAGAAAAATCCCAACCTTCAAAAGATGGGATGTTTTCTTTGCCTTGAGTGCGTTACATGTCGCCATATGTAACCAGGAAATTCCTTTGCACATCCAACATCGGGACAAAGATACAAAATTCGTTTCAGAATCACATGCCTTACCGAGTTTGTTATATATATGATCCACTGCCCATGTGGCCTAGCCTATATCGGTAAGACGGACTTAACTCTGAGGGATCGCATTCGAGGTCATAGATCCACTATCAACATTGCATTTCGAGATGGATTTTCCGATAAGCCAGTTGCAAAGCATTTTTTAGAATATCATCACAGCCTACCAACTCTAAAGTTTATTGGGATAGACCACGTTCCACCACTCCACAGAGGGGGCGATCGATCCCAGCTCCTTCTGCAAAGGGAGACTTACTGGATAAGAACACTTAATACACTTACTCCACATGGACTCAATGAATATGTGTCGTTTACACCTTTTTTATACAGTCGTTAATTATCCATAGGTTTACATTTTTATTTACAAATATAGGTTCCCTATTATATCTTCCACACTTGCATATACACCTATACTGATTCATTAGAATCACTTAAAACATACACATACACATCTACCTGGATATATACACTTTAGTTTTACACCTTCATATTAGTTATTTTTATTTTTTTATTTTTTCACACATTTTTCTTATATTTTTTTCACCTATATTATCAGCACTTTTTTCATGTTTTTTAGTTTAATTTTTTCTCCCACACACACACATATATTCACATATACTCCACATTCTTTCGATATAAGGGTTCTCTATTACTACTATAATTAATAATCTACACTATCAGGGTTATCCAAAGAGATTCGAATTGCTTGAGAAAGGTAACCGAACGCTGAAAATCAGCGTTCGGTTACCTTTCCTGGCCATTCGGCTATCCAGAGAGCAGGCAATTCACCAAATCCTGGCGAATTGCCTGAACATACGGTGCCTGTTCGGTCCCTGTTCGAGGGCCGTGAAATCCCCATGAAAAAGCACTGCTTCGGCTATTCAGAGAACACAAACCAGCAGTGAAAGGTTCCCCTAATGTCCTGCCATTCGGTGGTTTCATTCGCGCAAATTTATTCAGGAGAATCCCATAGGCTTCAATGTTAAAAAATATTCCCGTTTTAATTCAATATCTAATAACCGTTCATATAAAATTCTGCAGCAAAAAGTCTCTTTATTTATAGATTTTTTTAGGATACTTTAAGCATTTTTCTGAATTTTTTAAAAAAAAATTAAAAGTCCGATTTTTTTTTTTTTTTTTCAGTTTACTTATTTTTTTTGTAACAGCCCTCTTTATTATCATTCCCTGGACCTCCTGTGAAAATTTCAGACATTTTCGCTCAGTAGTTTCTTTGCAAACAGCGTTTCTTTTTCCCAGATTCATACAAATGGTTTTTCTAATTTATTCACTGCCTCCTCTACGTCACAGCTGCTTCGCTGCGTGTGATCGGCTCCTGTTCGGCTCCTGTTCGGCTCCTGTTCGGCTCATGTTCGGCTTTTTCGAAGGTTAATCCAGATGTTTTTGCTTGTTTTCAGCGTGCATTCGGTTAGTTTTCGTCAGGTTTGCGGCAGCTTTTCCCTGCAATTCGGGGGCCCTGTGGTGTTTGCTGAATACGCCGCAGGGTCACCGAAATGCAATCGGCAAAAGGAACCGAATTGAAGAGAACGAAAAGTCACCGAACGTGCGGTGACTTTTCGAATCTCTTTGGATAACCCTGTATGTAAATTTTTTTAAACTCTATATGGCTTTAATATTCCCCTCCTCATTGGACTCTTGTCCATATTGGCATCAGTATCGTCGTCCACCTAGTATACACGTCCTTAGGCTGACGTTACGTGCGCGGCTAACAACATGAGGCGTCACTTCCGGGTTCCGAATGGGCGTCATCGAAGCCAGTGCGACACGGACTCGGTAAGATTGTAATGATTGTAATTGTTATGAGAGTATATATAAACAATATGATGCGGTTTGTTTTTTAACCTTGAAAAAGGCCTATGTTTAGGCCGAAACGTCGGTTCTTTTAATGCATCTTTGAATAAAAACTTTATTGTTTTAATGAAGACCTCGAGTGCGCCCTAATCTCTGACAACTTTATATGCACCTTTCGGGATACAGCACCGAGGCAGAAGAGAAGTATATATGGATAAGGACGAGTGCTGAACCGTGTGGACTTTTTATATATAGATCTATATATCTCTATCCAGCATAAAAAAGGCCGCACACATGTATAAAAAAATCTTTAAAAATAATAATAAAATTATTTTTGAATTTTGCACAGACATAAAGTAATCAAACAGTAGGTAAGGACCTCGCAAGGCCTTCATTAGACAACCATCTCCTCGCTGAAGAAAAATAAGAAAAAAAGTCAGCGCATATACATTAAGGGAAAACAAAAGATAAAACCAAAACGAAAACGTCTGAGAAAATATCGCCAAAAAAATAAAAAATAAAATACAAGCCAGCCAACATTGAAAAAAGAAAAAAAAAAAATATAGAAATAAAAAAGTCACCCGATAAAATAAAAATCTTAACGAAAGGGGGAAACCCGCAGAAAAATAGCAAGGGAGTCTCAAAACACATTCAGGTCTATATAAAGAAAGGTGAAAACCAGGAGAATGACTGGAGAAGTGAAAATTCAGGTCAAAATAGCAAAACCAGAAAAATTCTCCCCTTTATCTCACTTTCCAAATCGGCTATTTGGTCTAGATTGTTCTCTTCTCCGGCCAATTCTCCTGATTTTCACCTGTCTCTGCATAAGATCTGTAAGGAATCCCAGTCACTTATCATCTAATCTGGAATCAATTAAGGATCAAAATCTTGCCATAAACATCACATTTATTAAAAATACCAAACATAAAAGGAGATCTGCTCCTCTAGATTGTAAGCTCCTATGAGCAGGGCCCTCTACGCCTCTCGTTTCCATCCCATGTCCGCTTATCTGTATCTTGTTCCCTTTGGTCCTTTGGTTATTGTAAAGCGCTGTGGAAACTGTTGGCACCATATAAAATGATTATTGCTTATAAAAAGTAAAAAATACATCCTTAGAGAAAAAAAAATCTAGTTAGAAGAACCCACTGACCAATAGAACAATGTTCTTTGCAGTGATTTGTATCAAAATGTATCACAAGAAATCGTATGGTAACACAGAGATACAGATATTACCACGTGAGAGCTTCAGAGCGTGCCAGCTGGCGCAGCTGCGTGGCAGCTCAAGCTCCTCGAAGCTGCTTACAATCACTTACGCTTGTTTACAGTATTCTCCTATGTGCACCTTGCTCTGCGCTGTCTGCCCACAACTAGTTTCGCCGCCACCTGTGGGACCCTCCTCTGGCTGGGGCTGAAAATACCTTTTTTTTTTTCCTTCTGCCTCTCCACCCCAAGTATTTTTTAGCTGATGAAGGGTGTGGGAAGACCCCCGACACAACCTGTATTATACTACTTTATGAGTATTCTTTTTTTGGATTGAGGATCACAATCATATTACAGAGAAAAGTAATACGGTTTTAGGCTGGGGACAGACGAACGCAGTGCGAACGCGCGTGCAACCGCACTTTATCACAGCCGCAGTAGCAGCAAATGACGTCCAATGACAGGCAATATACGAAGTACGACCGCACAAAAGTTCGGCCGGGCAATGCAAGCGGCAAACAAACGCATTTTTTCAAGAACGTGAAGCCGCTAGTACTGACGTACAGAATGCGCTGCGTCCGCTAGCGGCGTGTGTGCATGATTAGGATATGTCAGACGCTGCTAATATCCGGCCAACATAACGTCCAGACACAAAAAGTGTTTTATTGATGATCCGTACAAAATCACGGACGAAAATGCGCATCGTATTGAAAGAGCGCTACCTGGGAATAACCCCCCAGCGTCACCCTCTCTGTTCCCTGTCCACCATTTTTAGATAGAAAATAGAACTGTATAAACTAACAGCTAAGTGTAGCCTCTAATATATTGTTTTAAACCGGATTTCTGCTGACTGACGAATTATCTCTTCTCCCCCCCAGGTCTCTAACTCTAAGCCATAAAAGTTGCTTAATATAATCGATACAGCAGAAGGAATGAGTAAATCCCATAGCTGGCCATATTTGTTTTGGGAGAATGATTCCATTTTACAACCATATTGACTAGACAGAGAATTCAAATTGTCTCGGGCTCAAGGGTCGTGTCTTTGAGGTGAACCTTGCTGACTTGCAAAATGATGAATAAAGTCCAATATGTATATGAAGGTTGATATGATAAGTGGGAGGGTAACCTGGGGAGGGGAATAAGGCTGGGGTCAGACCAGCGCTTTTTTAACGTGCGTTCTGGTGCACATAATTACGGCCGCACTAGCAGCAGATGACGGGCAATGACGGCCAATATACTATGTACGGCCGCACAAAAGTCCGGCCGTGCAACGCGAGTGGAATTTGAACGCATTTTTTTGAGAACGCTGAACCGCTAGTACTGACGTACTGAGTGCGCAGCTGCGCATAGCGGCGTGTTTGCGTGATTAGGAGAGGTCAGACGCTGCTAATGTCCAGCCTACATAACGTCTAGATGCAAAAAGAGTTTTATTGACGATCTGTACAAAATCACGCCCGAAAATGCGCGTCGTCTGACCGTTTTTGCGCATTCCGTGAAAAAATACATCAATGCGTTCGGACGCACTTTTTCACGTTCGCGGCTATGCTGCAGCTGCGCACGCAGTACGTCAGTACTAGCGGTTCAGCGTTCTGAAAAAAATTAGTTCAAATTCCACTTGCGTTGCACGGTCAGACTTTTGTGCGGCCGTACATCGTATATTGGCCATCATTGCCCGTCATCTGCTGCTAGTGCGGCCGTAATTATGTGCGCCAGAACGCACGTTAAAAGTGCGCTGGTCTGACCCCAGCCTTAAAGGCGGTTTGAAGTTGTGTTTTATTGCAGGACCCAGACACATTATATATCCTTATTTTCAGCAGATTCATAATATATCATTATTATATGTGTATACGTCATGTCCTGCCAGAATAAATAAAAAAAAATTCTTAAAAAAAAAAAAAAGGGACTTTCCATTCAGATTTCAATCATTTGCAGAGTGTACAATTATTTTTTCACATTTTATTAGTATCGGTGCAACCCTAACCACGGAGAAGCCACTGGCTAACTACACATCATCTCTTGTAGAGAAAGACAGTAGCAGATGGTACACTAGGGTTGCCAGGTCAGCCATGTTTTCCTGGACACATAAAACGTATTCATGCTGATGGGCAGTGCATGAAAAATGCCACCCTGCAGCATGTATAATCCATATGCTGCAGGTAAGGAATCCCAGGTGACCTGCCTTGATTTCCTTCCTGCAACATATGAATTATACATGTTGCAGTGCAGCACTTTTTTGTATGATCCCCCTCTGTATGAAATAGTAATAGGTGTCCAGGAAAACATGGCTGATCTGGCTGCCCTATGGTCCACATATTCACAGACTACATGCCCTGGGCCTACGGCACCCAGATCAGCCATGTTTTCCAGGACACGTATAATTTATCCAGGCTGATGGGAAGTGCAGGAAAAATGGAACCCTGCAGCAGGTATAATCCATGGCTTCAAAGTGAAATTACAGGTGACCTGCCTTGACTAGATTACAAGTTTCCCTCCGGCAGCATTTAAATTATACATACAGCAGGGCAGCACTTTTCCTGTGATCTCCATAAATGTCTAAGAAAACATGGCTGATCTGGCGACCCTACCTGCGACATTTACTCACACTGAGCGCATGGGGTTTTTGTTGCAAATGTCGCCAATGGTATCATGCGGCAAAGTTCCCCACGTATTGCGTATGTCAGCAGTGCACGGGATAAGGGATCCTGCTGCTCCTCCTTCCCAGAGACCTTTCCCTCTCTTCCTGACATTCCCAAGAGTAAAGTTATGATCCCACAGAAATTCTATTTTAGGTGCGACTGCTGTACTTGGGCAACACCCGCGGTAAGGCAAGGGTTAACTTGCAAAATCTGAGATTTGCCTGAAAAGGAGTTTAGATTTTATTCTCATTATGCCCTATGGGTCCAATCTGCCATTCACCAAAACAATCCGTGAAATCAAGAAAAGCGAAACCCACTTCATCTCCGGAAATCAATAAGAAAATGTATTTCTTTTGCCAAAAAAAAAATAAAAAAAAAAATTTCTTCCTTGTTTTTATTTTATTTTTTGGGCTTTGCATTATTCTCTATGGGCATTCCACTCCGTCATTCCAGAGAAAAACATGGATAATCCCAATTAATCTTAATTTAATAACTGCCAGTGTATTAGGAAAATAGGTCTGCTTAAAATGTATGTGAAATATCAAATGCTTCAGACGCCAAGTCCCATCATTCCTCCCATTATTCTCTAGGGGCGTTCCGCTGTGTCCCGTTCTTCTCTACGGGCGTTCCGCTGTGTCCCGTTCTTCTCTACGGGCGTTCCGCTGTGTCCTGTTATTCTCTACGGGCGTTCCGCTGTGTCCTGTTATTCTCTACGAGCGTTCCGCTGTGTCCTGTTATTCTCTACGAGCGTTCCGCTGTGTCCCGTTATTCTCTACGGGCGTTCCGCTGTGTCCCGTTATTCTCTACGGGCGTTCCGCTGTGTCCTGTTATTCTCTACGGGCGTTCCGCTGTGTCCTGTTATTCTCTACGGGCGTTCCGCTGTGTCCCGTTATTCTCTACGGGCGTTCCGCTGTGTCCCGTTATTCTCTATGGGCGTTCCGCTGTGTCCCGTTATTCTCTACGGGCGTTCCGCTGTGTCCCGTTATGCACTACAGGCGTTCCGCTGTGTCCTGTTATTCTCTACGAGCGTTCCGCTGTGTCCTGTTATTCTCTACGAGCGTTCCGCTGTGTCCCGTTATTCTCTACGGGCGTTCCGCTGTGTCCCGTTATTCTCTACGGGCGTTCCGCTGTGTCCTGTTATTCTCTACGGGCGTTCCGCTGTGTCCTGTTATTCTCTACGGGCGTTCCGCTGTGTCCTGTTATTCTCTACGGGCGTTCCGCTGTGTCCCGTTATTCTCTACGGGCGTTCCGCTGTGTCCCGTTATTCTCTACGGGCGTTCCGCTGTGTCCTGTTATTCTCTACGGGCGTTCCGCTGTGTCCCGTTATGCTCTACGGGCGTTCCGCTGTGTCCTGTTATTCTCTACGGGCGTTCCGCTGTTTCCTGTTATTCTCTACGGGCGTTCCGCTGTGTCCTGTTATTCTCTACGGGCGTTCCGCTGTGTCCTGTTATTCTCTACGGGCGTTCCGCTTTGTTCCGTTATTCTCTACGGGCGTTCCGCTGTGTCCCGTTATTCTCTACGGGCGTTCCGCTGTGTCCCGTTATTCTCTACGGGCGTTCCGCTGTGTCCCGTTATTCTCTACAGGCGTTCCGCTGTGTCCTGTTATTCTCTACGGGCGTTCCGCTGTGTCCTGTTATTCTCTACGGGCGTTCCGCTGTGTCCCGTTATTCTCTACAGGCGTTCCGCTGTGTCCCGTTATGCTCTACAGGCGTTCCGCTGTGTCCTGTTATTCTCCACGGGCGTTCCGCTGTGTCCTGTTATTTTCTATGGGCGTTCCACTCTTGTGCTCACATACAAAGCTCTCCATAATCGCTCCGCTGCCTACATCTCCTTTATTAGCAGGTACATCCCGCCCCGCCCCATTTCGCTCGACCAATGACCTGATGCTATCAGTTCCTCGTACCCGCACCCCCAGCTTCTGCCTTCAGGACTCCCGAGCTGCCCCCTTTCTATGGAACTCCCTCCCCCACAACATCAGACTTTCAATCGTTTCCAGTCCTTCAAGAAGTCTCTGAAAACGCATTCCTTTGGAGAAGCCAATCAGCTCATTTCATGATCCCCCTCCGTTCCTTTCTTACTGCATCTGCCCACACAGCCCACATGCACCCGATACTTCTGGTTCTCTACCCTCAACTAGTGTGTCACCCCCTCCTCTTAGATTGTAAGCTCTGGGGCAGGGTCCCCTCTCCTCTTAGATTGTAAGCTCTGGGGCAGGGTCCCCTCTCCTCTTAGATTGCAAGCTCTGGGGCAGGGTCCCCTCTCCTCTTAGATTGTAAACTCTGGAGCAGGGTCCCCTCTCCTCTTACATTGTATGCTCTGGTGCAGGGTCCCCTCTCCTTTTAGATTGTAAGCTCTGGAGCAGGGTCCCGTCTCCTCTTAGATTGTAAACTCTGGAGCAGGGTCCCCTCTCCTCTTAGATTGTAATCTCTGGAGCAGGGTCCCCTCTCCTCTTAGATTGTAAGCTCTGGAGCAGGGTCCCCTCTCCTCTTAGATTGTAAGCTCTGGTGCAGGGTCCCCTCTCCTCTTAGATTGTAAGCTCTGGAGCAGGGTCCTCTCTCCTCTTAGATTGTAAGCTCTGGAGCAGGGTCCCGTCTCCTCTTAGATTGTAATCTCTGGAGCAGGGTCCCGTCTCCTCTTAGATTGTAAGCTCTGGAGCAGGGTCCCCTCTCCTCTTAGATTGTAAGCTCTGGGGCAGGGTCCCCTCTCCTCTTAGATTGTAAGCTCTGGGGCAGGGTCCCCTCTCCTCTTAGATTGTAAGCTCTGGGGCAGGGTCCCCTCTCCTCTTAGATTGTAAGCTCTGGAGCAGGGCCCCCTCTCCTCTTAGATTGTAAACTCAGGAGCAGGGTCCCCTCTCCTCTTAGATTGTAAACTCAGGAGCAGGGCCCCCTCTCCTCTTAGATTGTAAACTCAGGAGCAGGGTCCCCTCTCCTCTTAGATTGTAAGCTCTGGGGCAGGGTCCTCTCTCCTCTTAGATTGTAAGCTCTGGGGCAGGGTCCCCTCTCCTCTTAGATTGTAAACTCTGGGGCAGGGTCCCCTCTCCTTTTAGATTGTAAGCTCTGGAGCAGGGTCCCCTCTCCTCTTAGATTGTAAGCTCTGGAGCAGGGTCCTCTCTCCTCTTAGATTGTAAGCTCTGGAGCAGGGTCCCCTCTCCTCTTAGATTGTAAACTCTGGAGCAGGGTCCCCTCTCCTTTTAGATTGTAAGCTCTGGAGCAGGGTCCCCTCTCCTCTTAGATTGTAAGCTCTGGGGCAGGGTCCCCTCTCCTCTTAGATTGTAAGCTCTGGGGCAGGGTCCTCTCTCCTCTTAGATTGTAAGCTCTGGGGCAGGGTCCCCTCTCCTCTTAGATTGTAAGCTCTGGGGCAGGGTCCTCTCTCCTCTTAGATTGTAAGCTCTGGGGCAGGGTCCCCTCTCCTCTTAGATTGTAAGCTCTGGAGCAGGGTCCCCTCTCCTCTTAGATTGTAAGCTCTGGAGCAGGGTCCCCTCCTCTTAGATTGTAAGCTCTGGGGCAGGGTCCTCTCTCCTCTTAGATTGTAAACTCTGGGGCAGGGTCCCCTCTCCTCTTAGATTGTAAACTCTGGGGCAGGGTCCCCTCTCCTCTTAGATTGTAAGCTCTGGGGCAGGGTCCCCTCTCCTCTTAGATTGTAAACTCTGGAGCAGGGTCCCCTCTCCTCTTAGATTGTAAGCTCTGGAGCAGGGTCCCCTCTCCTCTTAGATTGTAAGCTCTGGGGCAGGGTCCTCTCTCCTCTTAGATTGTAAGCTCTGGAGCAGGGTCCCCTCTCCTCTTAGATTGTAAACTCTGGGGCAGGGTCCCCTCTCCTTTTAGATTGTAAGCTCTGGAGCAGGGTCCTCTCTCCTCTTAGATTGTAAGCTCTGGAGCAGGGTCCCCTCTCCTCTTAGATTGTAATCTCTGGAGCAGGGTCCCCTCTCCTCTTAGATTGTAAGCTCTGGAGCAGGGTCCCCTCTCCTCTTAGATTGTAAGCTCTGGAGCAGGGTCCCCTCTCATACTGTACTGTGTTGAACCTGTATGTATATTTGTTGTTCTGCCTTCCATTGTACAGCGCTACAGAACTTGTTAGCGCTTTATAAAAACCTGCAACTCTGTCCCATTATTCTTTATGAGCCTGGGGTCATTCTTCAAGTCTGGGGTCATTCTGCCCTCTCCCCCGCTGCTCTCTGCGTGCTTACTATGTATATCTTGGTAATCTCTTATTTTAGCGTCTTTAATTCCCTATGGAAGAATCAAGTGTCTTAAATTACAGCCACTGGATAAAAAGGCTTTCCCTGCACAACTGAGCTTACATACACCTCTATGAAGTTTTAAAAAAAAATTGTCTGAAGGGAGGGAGGGGGGGGTTAATTAAATAGGACCTAGGCTGGCATCTAACAATTCTGAGCATAAAACGGTCATAATGAGCTCAGCGCATATAGGTGAACTGGCTTAGCAGTGAAAGGGTTAAAAAGCAAAAACCTGTAAAAATTAGGTACCGTATATACTTGGGTATAAGCTGAGTTTTTTTACTCAGATTTTGAGTAAAAAAAACGCGATTCGGCTTACACCCGAGTCAAGGTCCTGAACACGGAGTCCGTCCGTGTTGAAGGGATGCGGCTGCGTGCAGGCGCAGCCGATCACGTGGTCCGGCTAATCAGGTGGTACTGAGTCTCTGTACCACCTGACTGGCCGGACCGCGTGACCTGCACACGCACGCAGCCGCCTCCCCTTCAACACGGACAGACTCAGTGTTCAGGACCGGGCAGGCACTCCCGCTGCCCAGCATCTGGGCCCCCTCAACCCCTGCTGGATCCGGAGCAGGGGCAAGTATCCATGTGAGAGCTGGCTGCCGCTGGGGCAATATCCAGGTGAGAGCTGGGGCAAATCCATGAGCTGGGGCAAATCCATGAGCTAGGGCAGTATCCATGAGCTGGGGGCAATATCCATGAGCTGGGGGCAGTATCCATGAGCTGGGGCATATCCATGTGTGAGCTGGGGCAAATCCATGAGCTGGGGGCAAATCCATGAGCTGGGGCAAATCCATGAGCTGGGGCATATCCATGAGGTGGGGGCAATATCCATGAGCTGGGGGCAATATCCATGAGCTGGGGGCAATATCCATGAGCTGGGGCAATATCCATGAGCTGGGGGCAATATCCATGAGCTGGGGCATATCCATGTGTGAGCTGGGGCAAATCCATGAGCTGGGGGCAAATCCATGAGCTGGGGCAAATCCATGAGCTGGGGCATATCCATGAGCTGGGGGCAATATCCATGTGTGAGCTGGGGCATATCCATGTGTGAGCTGGGGCACATCCATGAGCTGGGGGCAAATCCATGAGCTGGGGCAGTATCCATGAGCTGGGGGCAATATCCATGAGCTGGGGGCAATATCCATGAGCTGGGGGCAATATCCATGAGCTGGGGCATATCCATGTGTGAGCTGGGGCAATATCCCACTTAGGCTTATACGCGAGTCAATAAGTTTTCACAGGTTTTTTGGGAAAAAGTAGGGGGGGGGGTCGGCTTATACCCGAGTATATACGGTATTTCTATTCTCGGGACAAAATTTTGAAACTATTTAGCCGGGGTCTTTTTTGGCGATTGCAGATTTTGGGGATTAAATTACGAACAAGTGTGTGTTTTTTTTGTTTTTTTTCATCATATTTCATTTTTTTATATTTTTAATTATACGATATGATGGAAATAACGGTATATGTAGAAAGTCCATTTAATGGCGGGAAAAAACGGTGTATAATATGTGTGGGTTAGACCTAAACACAAACAAACATCGCAAAAATTTAAAACCAGCAGTGGGTACTTTCTGACTGACAACTGTAAAACCTCCTGGTCACAATGGGGTCAGAGCCGGTGCTAGACTATGTTGCGCCCTAGGCAAGACCAGCTACTTGCGCCCCCACCCCTGAAAAAAATGTAATGCTTGAAATGCGGGGGGGGGGGGAAACACGCACACACTGTGCACACGGTCATTTGTTGTCCATCTTTCACTTTTCCTTCTGTGCCTCTTTTTTTTTTCTTTCTTTTGTGCCTTTCTTCTGCCTCTTTCTTTCTTCTGCCTCTGGTGGGACCAGCGCGTCGTCACCATAAGACGCCCACCTTCTGCGCTGCTTGCAGGGGTCCATGAGCCAACAATCGGCTTCACGAGCCGCACAATGAGGAACGGCTACAATAATGGAACTCGGGTTGGGCCCGGCTGCGCTACCCCTTGACAGCAGCACGCCCTAGGCGGTTGCCTAGTGGGAGCGCCGGCCCTGGGTGGGGTTAAACATGATGAGCACAAAACGGTGAAAATGAGCTCAGCGCACAGAGGTGGAATGGCTCAGCAGTGAAGGGGTTAATAACAGCAGACGTTTAGGATCATTTTGTGTAATAGATACATTTATAAAAAAAAGGGAATGTATTAAACATGTAATATGCGTGGCTATAGCGGGGAGTTTGTGGCGTCGGCAGAACGTGGCGTGGGAGGGTGAAACTCACAGCTTTCTTGCCGCTTTGTATAAATACTGAGATCGCAGCAGCCGCGGCACCGAGAACAAATCTGTTATGTCTCACCCATTGTACAGCGCTACAGAACCTGTTGGTGCTTTATATATACGTGTACCTGTATTCTGAGGCCACCAGCCCTGTCTGTGCTACTCCTGTGTGTGGCCCCCTCCAGTCACATGGGCTGTGAGGAGGAGCATCATGGGGGAAATCATACCATGTGACTTCCCTGATCTAATCTGCTGTGAGGTCAAAGGTCCTTCCAGGAGGGGGGGAGGGACAAACTGCAGCCCCTCAGTGCTGTGTCTCCCTCCCTGTCCCTCAGTGCTGGATCCAGCCACCTCACAGCTCAGTGTCCTCCATCCCCCTCCCCCAGCAGCACCACGTGACCAGCCCTGCATCCAGTCACATGAGCTGTGAAGTCATCAGAGCGCGCCTTTGGTCTTTGTTGCTGGAAAGTGTGTGAGAAGCTGAGGATGTGCCGGGAATGTCCGGCCCTGACCCCTTACTAGGGGCTCCATGAGGCTGCTCACACCCCCATGTGACTGGAGAGAACACACACAGGAGTAGCACACACAGGGCTGGTGTCCTGGGAGAGGAGGCTCAGGTATGTGCGGGCGCCATGTCCCTCATTGTGACACATGGGAAGCTGGTTTCTTCTTCCTCCTGCACTAGATCTCGGCTCCTCTCATGGATATACTGCCCCAGCTGCTCTCATGGATATACTGCCCCCAGCTCCTCTCATGGATATACTGCCCCAGCTCCTCTCATGGATATACTGCCCCCAGGCCCCAACTCACCTCCTGCCGTCATGCCGCGTTTTCGGCTCCCTCTGAGCATCCGGCGGCATGGAGTTTAGGCACTCGCCTGGGGGAGCCATGTGACCAGCCGCGATCTCGCGAGAACTCGGCTGGTGACGTGGTTCCCCCAGGCGAGCGCCGAAGCTCCATAGCTTCGGACACTCGCAGGGAGCGAACACTGTATTTGCTCCATAAGACGCACGCACTTTCCCCCCACTTTTTTCGGGGGAAAAGTGCGTCTTTTGGAGCGAAAAACGGTAAATACTGTCTTCATTACATTGTGTGATTATTATTTTTTTGTCAGCACATTCAACTAACCTTATCAATGGAAATCAAATTGATTAACCCATGGAGGTCTGGATTTGGAGTTATGCTCAAAATTAAAGTGGAAAACAACACTACAGGCTGATCCAACTTTGATGTAATGTCCTTCAAACAAGTCAAAATGACGCTCAGTAGTTTGTGTGGCCTGTATGACCTCCCTACAACGCCTGTGCATGCTCCTGATGAGGTGGCGGATGGTCTCCTGAGGGATCTCCTCCCACACCTGGACTAAAGCATCCCCCAGCTCCTGGACAGTCTGTGGTGCAACGTGGCGTTGGTGGATGGAGCGAGACATGATGTCCCAGATGTGCTCAATTGGATTCAGGTCTGGGGAACGGGCGGGCCAGTCCATAGCATCAATGCCTTCGTCTTGCAGGAACTGCTGACACACTCCAGCCACATGAGATCTAGCATTGTCTTGCATTAGGAGCAACCCAGGGCCAACCGCACCAGCATATGGTCTCACAAGGGGTCTGAGGATCTCCTCTCGGTACCTAATGGCAGTCAGGCGACCTCTGGCGAGCACATGGAGGGCTGTGCGGCCCCCTAAAGAAATGCCACACCATTACTGACCCACTGCCAAACCGATCATGCTGGAGGATGTTGCAAGCAGCAGAACTTCTCCACGGTTTCTCCAGACCCTGTCATGTCTGTCACATGTGCTCAGTGTGAACCTGCTTTCATCTGTGAAGAGCACAGGGCGCCAGTGGCGAAGCTGCCAATCTTGGTGTTCTCTGGCAAATGCCAAACATCCTGCACGTTGTTGGGCTGTAAGCACAACACCCCACCTGTGGACGTCGGGCCCTCATAGTCTGTTTCTGACCGTTTGAGCAGCCACATGCACATTTGTGGCCCACTGGAGGTCATTTTGCAGGGCTCTGGCAGTGCTCCTCCTGTCCCTCCTTGCACAAAGGCGGAGGTAGCGGTCCTGCTGCTGGGTTGTTGCCCTCCTACGGCCTCCTCCACGTCTCCTGATGTTCTGGCCTGTCTCCTGGTAGCGCCTCCATGCTCTGGACACTACGCTGACAGACACAGCAAACCTTCTTGCCACAGCTCGCATTGATGTGCCATCCTGGATGACCTGCACTACCTGAGCCACTTGTGTGGGTTGTAGACTCCGTCTCATGCTACCACTAGAGTGACAGCACCGCCAGCATTCAAAAGTGACCAAACATCAGCCAGAAAGCATAGGAACTGAGAAGTGGTCTGTGGTCACCACCTGCAGAACTACTCCTTTTATTGGGGATGTCTTGCTACCTGCATATGCTTCCCACCTCTTGTCTATTCCATTTGCACAACAGCAGCATGTGGACTTGACTGTCAGTGTTGCTTCCTAAGTGGACAGTTTGATTTCACAGACGTGTGATTGACTTGGAGTTACATTGTGTTGTTTCAGTATTCCCTGTATTTATTTTTTTTTGAGCAGTGTATATATGTGGTGTCTATTTGCCAT
Source organism: Leptobrachium leishanense (assembly GCA_009667805.1). Lineage (NCBI taxonomy): Eukaryota > Metazoa > Chordata > Amphibia > Anura > Megophryidae > Leptobrachium > Leptobrachium leishanense. The sequence goes on along the minus strand of RXON01000358.1, from coordinate 8,918 downwards.
AATCCGACATGAGGTCAGAATGAAACTGATCAGCATATCGCTGTGTAATTTCAGACACATTGTGCTTTTTGTGTGTGAGGACATCACGGTCAATGGCGCAACACAAGGAGCTCTATGAGGACGTCATGATGGAGGATCACCAGCCTGTTATTACACGGGGTAAGAGATGCTTTAATTCTCATAATGGTTGCTCTGGGATTGGACACAAAGTGTCCCAATAATCCCCTGAAATGTTGGCTGTGCCGTGTAATAGACGTGTTCCTGAATGAACGTCTCACGTGTTCATGTGATTTTCCCTCCAATAGATAAATCTGTATGGGGTGAATTTCACGCTGCGGTTTCTTTATGGGATATTGGATGTGAAAATGGAAGTGAAATTCTAAGCAATAATGTGGAAAAGGATCTGAACAAGACGAGAAAAGGACGAGCTGAATCTGCAACATACACAGAGCGAGAATCTCTGGCGTCTGAAGAAAGACACGTCCCAGAGAAAGAGATTTATCCAATCACAGAACCCCCAGAATATTCACCCCCTGATATTAAGGAGGAACCGGCCTCATGTGACGAAGGAAATCTCCCAGACAGCGACATGTATGAACCCCCAGAACATACACAGACACAATATTCACCTACTTACATTAAGAAGGAATCACCCCCATGGGAAGAAGAAAATCTCACAGACACCGACATGTATAAACACACAGAAAATATAAAGATAGAACGTACACAGACACAATATACCTTACTTATACAGGGGCAGAACCAGAGTCACATGGAGAAGGAGATATCTCACATCCTGACATTTCTCCCCTCCCAGAACATACACAGACTGATTATCTACATATTGTTGTTAAGGAGGAACCGGACTCAGGTGACGAAGATCTCACTGACACCGACCTATATAAAAGCCCAGAACATACACTCGATTACCCTCGAGAATATTTAAAAGGTGAAATAAACCATAGCGTGTCCTTAATAGAATCCAGAAAGCCAGATCACAGGATATATTATACAGATCCCCTTACTCAGAATTCAGTTTATAAAGGACATTCAGCGTCTTCTTCTGAAATGGGGAAAGTCTCATATTCAGATTCTGACCATGTGATAAGTGAAACAAAAAGTAGAGAAGAACCATTTTCTATGTTTATTGGAGAGAATTCTCTAAAATTGGGCCTTACCCACCAACATGTTCACACCCCAGGGAAAGCATTCTCATGCCATGAAAGGAAGAAGCATTTTACAGACAGTAGTGCTCTTAAAAGGCATCATAGGCTTCAAACAGGGCAAAAACAGTTTATTTGTACTGAGTGTGGTAAATGGTTTTCCAGTTCCTCGCTTCTCGAGACACATAAATGTATTCATACAGGAGAAAAACCATTTAAATGTGATGAATGTGGGAAATGTTTTATCCAGGCATCCTATCTTGCGGCACATAAAATGATTCACACAGGACAAGAATTATTTAAATGTGATGAATGTGGGAAATGTTTTACGCAGGCCTCCTCTCTTGTAGCGCATAAAATGAGTCACACAGGAGAAGATCCATTTAAATGTGACGAATGTGGGAAATGTTTTTCCGATGCATCATTTTTTGCAAGACATAAAAGGAGTCACGCAGCAGAAAAACCGTTTATTTGCCCTGAGTGTGGGAAAGGGTTTGCCCAGTCCACACACCTTACAACACATAAAAGGATTCATACAGGAGAAAAGCCATTTAAATGTGATGAATGTGGGAAATGTTTTATAGGGGCCTCACATCTCGCAGGTCATAAAAAAGTTCATATTGGAGAAAAACCATTTAAATGTGATGAATGTGGGAAATGCTTTACTGACGCCCCATCTCTTGCAGCACATAAAATGGTTCATACTGCAGAAAAGACATATAAATGCATTGAATGTGGGAAATGCTTTACCGATGCCTCGGCTCTTGCAGGACATATACGGGTTCATACTGGAGAAAAACCCTTTATTTGCAGTGAATGTGGAAAATGTTTTACTCATGCCTCAAATCTTGCAGCGCACAAAAAGATTCACACAGGTCATAAACCCTTTAAATGTGATGAATGTGGGAAATGTTTTTTTTCGGCCACAAAACTTACCTCACATAAAAGGGTTCATACTGGAGAAAAACCATTTAAATGTACGGAGTGTGGGAAATGTTTTACCAACGTCTCATCTCTTGCGGGACATATAAGGATTCATACTGGAGAAAAACCATTTATTTGCAATGAATGTGGGAAATGTTTTAGCCAGGCCTCAAATCTTGCAGCTCATAAGAGGATTCACACAGGAGAAAAGCCATTTAAATGTGATGAATGTGGGAAATGTTTCAGTCAGGGCTCAACTCTTGCAGCGCATAAAACGATTCACACAGGAGAAACACCCTTTAAATGTAATGAATGTGGGAAATGTTATAGTCGTGACTCATCTCTTGCCGCACATAAAGTAATGCACACAGGGGAAAAACTGTTTAAATGCAATGAATGTGGGAAATGTTTTGGCCAGCCCTCAAATCTTTCCAGACATAAAATGATTCACACCGGAGAAAAACCATTTAAATGTGATGAATGTGGGAAATGTTTTAGCCAGGCCTCGTCTCTTGCAGCACATAAAATTATTCACACAGGAGAAAAACCTTTTAAATGCGATGAATGTGGAAAATGTTATAAACACGACTCATCTCTTGCAAAACATAAAATGATTCACACAGCAGAAAAAAACATTTAAATGCTCTGAATGTGGGGTGTGCTGCTCTGTGGCAACATAAACTGATTCACACAGGATAAAAGCTTAATTGTTTGATTTCAGTGCTTTTAATGGGAAATGTTTTACCTGACGGGCTTTTCTGTTTGAGCGTGAGGACTCCTAAGGTGATAAGGAATATCTAGTAAATATCAAATGATATAAAGCTGGGTGCATCAAAGCAAACATATATAACACCCGCAATATTGCCCTGAGCGCTTTGTGGGGGAGTGAAGTTACTGAGATCTCCCCTAACTCCCTTCATGCTGAGCCATTCCACCCCATGTGCTGAGCTCACTTTGCACAGGATTAGAAAAAACATGCTCAAACCCTGTGATTGAAACGTTGGGGTACCCTTGTCTCTGGTCCTTTCAGCGCTCTGGGTGCTGTGGGGATATTGTGAGGTTTGTGTATTATTTTGATATTGTTGTTTCGGGCATTTTTCTGTTCGCGTTCACAGCTGCTCCTAATGTTTGCTGGATATTCTTGTGTATCCTGTATAGTTTGTAGGCATTATATAAGGTTAGTAGGGATGCACTGTTACCGCTACTAGTATTGGTGCTGATACCAGGTATTTGTATGAGTACTTGTACCATTTCCCCCCCCCCCCCCCGATACTTTTACTGAAACCAGATCGCAGCATTGGGCTGGCTTACGGGGTGGTAGGTGAGAGCTGGGGTCTGCTGGCAGAATACTCTGATAGCTTTCCATCAGGTTCGCGGGCTGGCAGAATGCTCTGATAGCTTTCCATCAGGTTCGCGGGCTGGCAGAATGCTCTGATAGCTTTCCATCAGGTTCGCCGTCTGGCAGAACGCTCTGATAGCTTTCCGTCAGATTCGCCGGCTGGCTCGCATTGAGCTGCTGCATGTAAGATTTTGCGAGTGCACGGCCCCGGGTCTGGGAGCTGCATTATAACTTGCACATTGCAGCAGCCGCTCAACACAATGTTATTAGAGCCAGAAGGCCCAAGTGTGTCTGAGGTGTGTGAACAGGGTGTCTGGCTGTACCCTCCATAAATTGGACAGGCGTTTATCAAAAACCTATTTGGAAAATGGTCACATGACATTAAAAGTATCGGTAATCGTACTCGGTCTTTAAGAAGTATTTGTTCATCTCTAGTATTAAACAATTCGAGACATGATTTAATGGATCGATTTATTTCCCTCATTTGTATGAGACTTTAATCACAGGGCAGTGTGTGCTCTGATACAAATGTTATTTTAATATTGTGTTAATAAAACTTAATTTGTTCATGCATTTGGTGTGCATTCTCTATTTTTTGTTAGGACATTTTGGAGGAAATTAAGGGAAGCCTCTGTATAGAAAAAAGCTCTCAGAGGTGTGGGAACTATCCCAGCATGCAGTGCAACACGCTTTTTGGATAAACACTATTTTCTAAAGAAATAAACAATTTTAACTAAAATTGAAGAATAAGGGGCCATATTCCCTAGTTAATGCAAAAAGGCGAGAGTACAGTCAAAACGCAGCGTGCAGTGGATAATTGTTAGTGCCTACCAACTACCGAGCTTATTACAACCCTCGTGCATGTTCAGGCACACAATCAGTTTCCGAGTCAGACACGGCCCCAGGTGTTTGGAGGTGATTTGTGAGTATAGAGTTACTTGTTTTGTATCTTGTCATCTGTGTTAACCCATTCATCACACATCACATACAACCATCATTAAACGTAAATACACATTACACATAGTTGAATATACACCTATACAGGGCTTAAAATTTCAAGTCCCAAGCTACTAGCGAGGCCTTAAGAGTTACTCGCCACTAGTTGCCCCACCTAACCCCTTATCCTGCCCTGCCTCTGCATTTCTACTCGCCCTCATATAATTTCCACTCGCCAAATGCGAGCAGGCGAGTGGAAATTTTGAGGACTGACCTATACAGTACTACACATCACTAACATACCTGTCTTTACCTTTATTTTGCCATCATTTTATACCCACCCTTGCCCCGTGTATTTTTGTCTTTCCCTTTCACGGTTTGTCATGGAGGGTGTTGGGAGAGGAGAAGGAGTCTTGTTGGGGGAGGGGAGGAGGAGGAGGATGTGAGGTGAGATAGGGGTAGAGGTGTAGGAGTGAGTGCGAGAGGAGATATGAGGGCAGAGGAGTTGTGACAGGGACAGGAGTCTCCATTGGTGTCCTGAGGGGGACAGTAGTGTAGACAGGGGAGGAGTAAGGGGGATAGTAGCGACAGTGAAGAGAGTGAGGGTGCCAGGCCCATCCAGCCAAATGCACCCTCACACTCTGAGACACACGAGTCACAGGGCACCACAAGAGGACAGATCCAAGACTAGAGGTACACTCTGGAGGTGAAAGAGACACTGATGGAGGCCTATATTCAGAGGGCACACCAGCTGGATGACCTGTCACTATCTGAGCATCTGCACCTTGGTTATAGTCGGAGATTGGAAATGCGGTCTTTGTGCTGGGAGGAATTGGAGGCTGCAGTCCATAAAGCACTGGTACCAAGACTGTAAAAGGTAGCTGAAGGCCAAGACCGCAAAGGAGCGGCGGAAGTTCATGAGGACTGGAAGTGGCCCCAAGGCACTATGTCTACACATGTCAGGAGGAGATGTTAAAGAGAAGAATCTCCGATGTGACTGTGCAGGTAATTTATTTATTTATTTTATTTATTAATAAAAGGATTTTACCAGGAAGGATACATTGAGATTTCTCTCGTTTTCAAGTACGTCTTGGGTTCAAGAACATTAAAATGTTACAGTTGTTACAGAAATACAAAGTAATACAATGCAAGATATTAAAAAAAATACAGATTAACAGAAAATAAATATGTAGTAAATAGTCATTGTGTTACATGTTTACAGGTGCATTCTGTATATAGTCCGTTACCTCAATACAGAAAGAACCTGTAAAACATGTATGTCAATAGGGAGCTTGAGTGACTTTAGACTGGGGGAGGATTTGATGGTGTCTGGGAGGTTATTCCATAACTGCTGTGCTGTCAGGTTCATGCCAGGAAGGAGCCATGTCACGGTCTCCGTGTGATGTTATATTCCCAATCGTTGGGGGTGAGCAGGCAGAAAAACACTGGAGACAGTATATGCACAACAAAGCTTGTATTGTGGGATCGTTCACAGCAAACAGTCCAGCACAGAACAGATAGTAACACAGGCAAGTGGATGGTGGGCCACGTAGTCTCTCTCTAGATCCTCTTGAGGAGAAGCAGGAGCGTTTGGTAACAGTACCTGATAGAAGGTCTACTTCCAGGAGAGAGCTTGAGGGCTGGAAGCCACTTGAGAGTCTCTGGACCCACTGGATAGTGGGCCACGCAGTGGATCGTCCAGCAAGCAGGAAACCAGGTAATGCAGACACAGCAAGGATGGAATAACTGATGTACACGGCAGAGCAAATAATACAGGAAACATACAATAACAAGAGGGAGCTCTCAGGACCTCTGACAACAGAAAGGGAAAACACAAAATGGAAGAGTGACGATGGGAGGGCGTAATCAGGTATTTATGCAGAACACACAGACTCTAGAACAGGAGTTAACCCTTAGGTGGATAAAGACAGGTATGAAGAGCTAGTGACCCAGGCTGGCCACAGCAGGCTCTCAGGGCTGAGGCATGACAGGTGCTCTGTATGAAAATGGGGACCGAGCCACTGTCTTTTTGTATTGTGGTTTTGCAAGTAAGGTGCTGGTCCTGGATCGGAGGTTATAGAATGAGGGAACTGCTGGAGGAAGCAGTCTATTCAGGTAGGGTGGCAGCTTCCCAGAAAAGCTTTTAAACACTAGGTTGGAAAGGTGAAGGGTACGTTTAGACTCCAGCGACTGACTGTTTAGCTCTTTTAACATGTCACAATGGTGGGTCATGTTGTTACATTGTAACGCGAAGGGGCAGAATGAGTTATACAATGTAGTAAGTTTCTGAAGGTGTGTTTTGCAGGGCCGCTGCATACACTACATCTCTGTAATCAATAGCCAGCATAAGCATCTGTTGTACAATTTGCTTTCTTACCGTGGGGCTCAGACAGGATTTGTTTCTGTACAGGGCACCTAGTGTGGGGTAAATTTTAGATGAGAGTTTTTCGATGTGGGGCCAAAGGATAGATTTGGGTCCAAACACATACCTAGATATTTGAGAGAAGTGACTGTGGTCAGCGTGCCATCTGATTTTGTCCTCACACATAGACGGGGATTTTGCAATTTTTGTAGTTTTGGTTTTGTTCCAAAGAGCATCGTTACAGTTTTGTCAGTATTTAGAAAAGTTTGTTGTGTTTGATCCACTTTTCTACCTCTGAATTGTTCTTGCAACACGGCCTCCAGCTGCGGGAGATTTGGTTTGCTGGTATAGATTACAGTGTCTGCGTACATGTGTACAGTTGAGGCTTTGCAGATGTTAGGCAGATCATTTATGAATATTGTAAATAGCAGGGGGCGAGTATCGAGCCTTGCGGTACACCGCAAGTGACTGGGAGGGGGAGGGAGGAGCTGCCAGAAGTGGGCACATATTGCGACCGATCAGATACATATGATTGAAACCAGGTTAGCGTGCGATCACCAATACCAGAGATTTTAAGTTTTTTTAACAAGATGCCATGGTCTGTGTCAAAGGCCTTGGCAAAATCAAGGAAGATGGCTCCAGTTAGGTTTCCTTGTTCCATGCCAGCTTGGATATCATTGCAGACTTTTAAAAGGGCGGTTGTAGTTGAGTGATTTGGACGAAAGCCGGATTGATCCGTGGTTAAGTCGTTCCAATATTGATAATAATCACGTAATTGTGTGTAGATGCATTTTTCCAAAGTTTTTGACATTACAAGAAGCAATGATATCAGATGGTAGTTGGATACCAAAGTACTGTCACCACTTTTATGGATAGGTACCACTCTCGCAGTCTTCCAGAGTTTGGATATGTATCCAGTCACCAGTGATTCATTGATTAAGTTTGCGACAGGATTTGCAATTGCTGGTGCACTGATTTTCAGCAGCATTGCTGGGATTTGACCAGGTCCAGACTGCTATTTAATTTTTTGGTTACGGAGAAATTTAGTAACGACACTGACACTCACTGGTCTAAAACTAAATTCCTGTCTGATACAGAGTCTTTGCACGGTTGGAGTGGCCTGACCTGCGTGCGGCATTTCTGATTGCATGTCACTTCCTAGCTTAGCAATCAGGGTGGTGGCACATCCAACAAAATAATCATTAAAGGCATTTGCTACATCTAGGGGATGTTGCAGGGTTTGGTTGTTTACTTTGACAGCAGCCGGCTGGGAGTGGACAGGGGGTGCTTGTATGTTACTTATGGTTTTCCAAAAGTTTCTAGGGTTTGATATGTTATTGTTTAGATTTTCATTGAAGTAATGGGCTTTCGCCATTTTTGTTAGTTTTGTGCATTCATTCCGGCGTTTTCGGTATTCATAGTGATCGTTCATGGAACAAGTAGTCTTGAAATTTGATCACAGTGAATCTCTAAGCTGGTACAATAGTGTAAGATCAGCTGTAACCCAGGGGAGATGGGTCCCTCTTACTCGCACTTTACGCAGCGGGGCATGGGAATTCCAGACTTGCAGGAGCTTGGACTGAAAGTATGCAATTGCACAGTCTAGGTCTAGGATTATGTTTAGTCTGTACCATGGGAGCTGTTTGAGATCATTTAGTAAGGATTCAAGAATAAATTTCTTGAAAGACCTGGTTGAAGGTGGAGTGGAAGCCGGAGCCAGGCCATCAACCCCCAAGCATGAATATTGCTGTCATTCAGATCATTTAATGTGATGTTTTTCAAACTCCTAGCTCGTGTTTCATGCAACCTTGCATATGCAGATGTTTGTTGGACTACATCTCACATGATGCTCAGTCACTCAATCGGTCAACAGTGCATCATCAAAAACATTTGAAGGTGCCAGCCTGCACAGAAATAATCTAGATATAATGTAAAATTGGATTTTGATGCTTTGGCTTTGTGCTTATTCACATCTTAGTCTTCCTGCTTTTTAAATTGACATTTCCGAATCGCTGGTGTTTAATTGATAGCTTTTTTTACCTCTGCTTTCTTCTGTCAGACTTTTTGCTGTGGTGTTTTAGCTTACACTGAGTGTTTTATTCTGCCTGTTGTTTTCCTTATGCAGGATTTACACTGCTGGCGGAAAGGTTGTACTCTTTGGAGCGGTAGCAGAGGCTGGACAGGAGAGAACTAC
>RXON01000357.1:0-47685 GCA_009667805.1 Leptobrachium leishanense | reverse complement strand
AAAAAGTATTGGTACTCGTACTCGGTCTTAAAAAAGTGGTACCGGTGCATCCCTAGTCATAATGTCTGCATACTGTACAGGGATTTTCAGACATTTTAACCCCTGAATTTTATCCCTGTACAGCAGTGAGTGTCCCCTGAGCTCTCCCTGTATTCTTACCTGGAATGCAGTAGTAATCTATTCTAGTTCTAAGAACTTTTTGTTACAGTGAGGTTTAGGGCTGCAATTTGCAGATGGTTTTATGTCTCTCCAGGGTGCTTGGAGAGGCATAAAACAAAATATTTTGTTTCTCCACAAAGGACACACTAATCCTGCTTTAAAAGGTGTGAAAATGGTATTTTGATATGCTAATGAGGGCTGTTCATGGCATTACAATACAAAATTGAGATAACTCGATTTTGGGTGTGAAGGAGTTAAGCATCAGCTACGAACTGGAAAAAGCACATGAGATCTCTGGTGGGAGAACTGATTTCCAGCAAGGGAGTGACGTTAACGAAGACACTCAGACATGGGTACAGAGCTCTGTTACATTCATCTTGGTTGAAGGGGTTAAATTAATATTGAGCAGCAGCTACAATTGTAAAACATATGCATTAATATTTGGTATTAATCTAATTTAATAAATGAACATTTTGAAACCTTTTTAATACAGTATCACCATGTATAATATTTTCCACTGTTATAGGTTTGCGTGTAGCAATGTGACTTTGCAAAACTGCAAAGTTTTAAAAGACATATGTTTTACTGGAATAACCCCCATGTTCAGTTTTTAATCTAGCCCAGATTCATTAATCCATACTGAGTATTAAATGAAAAACCTCTTCAAAGAAAGTGATAGTAATATTCATAAGCTCAGGTTTTCTTATACATTAATGGATTGATAATTAGGAAATAATACATATAGGCTTCAATTTTAAAATAAAGCCATCTATTACATATAAAAATGGATTCATTGCTATATTGCTGCCAAATATCCCAGTGAAGTGTAAAATTGAAAGAATAGCATGCAATCTGACATTTGCAAAAAGGAAAACATAACAAATGTTGCTTATAGTCACCTGCATTGTTGCAGTTAGCAATCAGAATTCTTGCAGTATCACGTGTATCCAATTTTTCTTGACATTTCTGTTCTTAATTAAAAGTGATGTAATTACATTCGTTACTGCTTCTAAGCTCATATCAGGAACGATTTATAAAAAATCTAGACATTTTTAATGCTCTGTGAACACCTACTAATCATTGAAAAGCACAGATCCACCTTAAAAGTGAAGCTGCAGTGTGCTTTTCCATCAACATGTGTTATAGTGTGTATCTGCCTGTGTCACCAAGATAATGAAAATAAGGAAAGAAATAAATCACAGAGTCAATTGGGGAATAAAATAGTTTGTGTCAGACTTTCCTGCATAAGAGAAACCTTTTTATATGTGAAATGTATCCCGCAGGTCTACGGTCACTTCAGAACTAATGGTGCTACATTTAGTATGTTGAAACTTTACAAGTTTTAACTGTTTTTATTAAATGTTTTGCAAAGTGCCATACATAATCTGTCATGCAATCGCACATTTCAATAAAACAAACAAAAAAGAATATTAAATTAAAATACACAACAGTAATTAGCACAAAACCACATGGTGATAGGTGGGTAGTATAATATATCAAGTGATACAGTTGCAAGAAAAAGTATGTGAACCCTTTGGGATTACGTGGAGTTTTGCATGAATTGGTCATAAAATGTGCTCTGATCTTCATCTAAGTCACAACAATTTGAAAAACACACAGGGTTATCCAAAGAGATCCGAATTGCTTGAGAAAGGTAACCGAACGCTGAAAATCAGCGTTCGGTTACCTTTCCTGGCCATTCGGCTATCCAGAGAGCAGGCAATTCGCCAAATCCTGGCGAATTGCCTGCACATACGGTACCTGTTCGGTTCCTGTTCGAGGGCAGTGAATCCCCATGAAAAAGCACTGCTTCGGCTATTCAGAGAACACAAACCAGCAGTGAAAGGTTCCCCTAATCCCCTGCCATTCGGTGGTTTAATTCGGCAAATTTATTCAGGAGAATCCCATAGGCTTCAATGTTAAAAATATTCCCGTTTTAATTCAATATCTAATAAACCGTTCATTATAAAATTCTGCAGCAAAAAGTCTCTTTATTCATTGATTTTTTAGGATACTTTAAGCATTTTTCAGATTTTTTTTTATTTTTTAAAAAGTCCGATTTTTTTTTTTTTTTTTTTCAGTTTACTTATTTTTTTTGTAACAGCCCTCTTTATTATCATTCCCTGGACCTCCTGTGAAAATTTCAGACATTTTCGCTCAGTAGTTTCTTTGCAAACAGCGTTTCTTTTTCCCAGATTCATACAAATGGTTTTTCTAATTTATTCACTGCCTCCTCTACGTCACAGCTGCTTCGGCTCTGTGTGATTCGGCTCCTTTTCGGCTCCTGTTCGGCGGCTTTTTCGAAGGTTAATCCAGATGTTTTTGCTTGTTTTCAGCGTGCATTCGGTTACTTTTCGTCAGGTTTGCGGCAGCTTTTCTCTGCAATTCGGGGACCCTGTGCTGTTTGCTGAATACACCGCAGGGTCACCGAAATGCAATCGGCAAAAGGAACCGAATTGAAGAGAACGAAAAGTCACCGAACGTGCGGTGACTTTTCGAATCTCTTTGGATAACCCTGACAGTCTGCTTAAAATAATACAACACAAACATTATATGTTTTCATGTTTTTATTGAACATAACATTTAAACATTCACAGTGCAGGGTGAAAAAAGTATGTGAACCTTTCGCTGCTGAGGCTTTTCCCGCCCCTGTGCTGAGGTCATTTTTACCGGTTTTGCTCATCATGTTTAAATGCGTTTTGAAGGCTTATTTTAGTATATGACCCAGACATATTATATATCGTTCTTTCCGTCAGACTCGGCAGATTCATAATATGTCATTATTATATGTTTACGTCATGACCTGTCTGTATATTATAACAAAAAATGCAATAAAATATGATTTTTCAATAATTTACAATGTGTAAAGTGTTTTTTGTCACATTTTAACATGCGAGCAATTGCGGTTATATTTTGTATGGGGTGCGCTTGTTAAAAAAATTAGAGATGGGGTCTCGTTACATTTTTTTTTGGGGAAAATTACACGATTTTTAACAAACGCACCGCATACAAAAATCGTTAGTGCAGCATCATTGTTCACATTATAATTGAAATGGGAACAATATTGCTGCATTAACAAACCAAAAAACAGAAAAAAAACTTTTTTTTTTTTTCTAATTTTTTTAAAAAAAATTTTTTTTTTACTAATTTTTTTCACATTCGAGTTTGACATCGTTGGAACGGCCATGCTCTGGCCGATCCAACAATACCAAACTTTAACCCCTAGCTGCCACGGATCGGGAGATAGGGGATTCATTGGAACCCCCTATCTCCACCATTGGTGGCAGCTAGGGCTTAACTCCAGGACTGGCGTTATCGTGCTACGCACGATGACGCCAGTCCTCAGGGGGAGTTCCCGGAGGCTTGGCCAACATCCAAGATGTCGGCCAGCTCCGGGAAAGGATCACGAACCGGCGCTTTTCAGCGCCGATTCGTGATCCGGCTCCCCAGGGGTTAATGCCAGGTACCATTTGGAAGGGGGTTAACCCCGCAACACCGCCGATCGGGAGGGAGAGAGGTCCGAAGGACCTCCCCTCCTCCCTTTCAGGCGCCTCCTCCGCACATGCGGGGGGGCGCCTGAATTAGGTGTCATCGCGCCGCAGCAATGACACCTAATTAGCCCGGCGGCGATTCCGGATGCTGGGCTGACATCGAGGATGTCAGCCCGCACCGGGGGGGCCAGCGATCAGCCGGAACCCGGCCGAACGCTGACCCCAAAGGCTGGACGCGCTCAGCGCGTCCTCCGCACGCAACATGACATGCGGTTGGACGCGCTGAGCGCGTCCACCGCAGCGAAAGGGTTAATATGACCCTCCTTTGGCAGCAATAACCTCAACCAAACGCTTCCTGAAGTTGCAGATCAGTCCTGCGCAACGATCTGGAGTCATTTTGGACCACTCCTCTTCACAAAACTGTTTCAGTGTAGCAATATTCTTGGGCTGTCTGGTGTGAATCGCTCTCTTAAGGTCTTGCCACAGCATTTCAATCGGGTTGAGGTCAGGCATATTTTGTTTTTTTGAAGCCATTCTTTTGTTGAATTACTTGTATGCTTTGGGTCATTGTCCTGTTGCATCACCCATCCTCTGCGGAGCTTCAGTTGGCGGACAGATGGTCTTACGTTTTCCTGCAAAATGTCTTGATAAACTCTGGAATTAATTTTTCCATCAATGACAACAATCCGTCCAGGCCCTGAGGCAGCAAAGCAGCCCCAAACCATGATGCTCCCTCCGCCATGTTTTACAGTAAGTGGATGAGGTTTTGATGTTGGTGTGCTGCGCCTTTTTTCTTCACACATAGTGTTGTGTGTTTTTTCCAAACAACTCAATTTTGGTTTCATCTGTCCACAGAATATTTTGCCAGTAGTGCTGTGGAACATCCAGGTGCTATTTTGCAAACTTCAAACGCATTGCTGCAATATTCTTTTTGGACAGCAATGGCTTCCTCCATGGTGTCCTCCCATGTACTCCATTCTTGTTTAATGTTTTCCTTATTGTAGATGTGTCAACAAAAATGTTAGCATGTGCCAGAGATTTCTGTAAGTCTTTAGCTGACACTCTAGGATTCTTCTTTACCTCATTAAGCATTCTGCGCTGTGCTCTTGCAGTCATCTTTACAGGACAACAACGCCTAGGGAGAGTAGCAACAGTGATGAACTTTCTCCATTAGTAGACAGTCTGTCTTTTTGTACTGGATTCAAGCGACGTTTAGGCGAAGAGGCATATCTAAGACACTTCACCAAAACGTCACTTAAATCCAGTACCCCTGAGACCATTCCACAATAAATATATTTTTATATGGTCAAGCTCCTGGTGTGGCCCGCTGATTTTTGCTATACTTCTTTTAATCTATGGCACTCCCAGCATCACACTCTATCAAGACTAATATGAAGGTTTGATAAAAATAGAAATTATACCTATGCCATCAGTATATGAGACAGTGATGCTAGAGGTCAGGTGTAGGTGATTTACATGGTTCACAAATATATTTCATCACAATGAAAGCGAACACACCAGATTGTTGCAATGCCATTCTATAACACGAGGGATTATCGTGCAGTCATAATTATTTCTGCATACATGAGTTTTAATTGAAGAAGATGTTTTTAGATCAATGAAGCTGAACCATATGTTTATGAAATACATCCCCAGAGTATATAGCCAGTATAAAGGCTGAACATCATAAAAATAGAACTTACAAATATCTGTAGTGTATAGATTAGACATTGTTTGCATACTGCAGAACCGACCTCACAAACAAGCAAATAGGCCAACAGACATAAAGTGCAACTAACACCAAAACATGAAATGGCCTTATTGTTTTTATTTTATGCTGCTGATATCTTATATAGGGTCCTATTACATTCTTAACGCAAAAACGCACACTAAACGTGTGTTTTTTTGCACGAAGCATTAAACGTTAACACACGAAAATCACCGCTGGAATTACATTTCTCGCGCATTTTTTCATCCGTCGGGAAATTGCGCTCTTAAAACCGATGCGCACAAATGCATGCAAAGTACCATTGTGCGTGGAAATCAGTGAGCGCAATGTAATTTTTAACGCGAGTCCGTCATTTTGTGTGGACTGCGCACAACAGACGTACATTCTGACGGAAGACAAGGTAGTGGCCGTCATTTTTGATGGATCTAGTTAAAAAAAAACGTGCACATCGACGTTCTCCGTTGTGAATTCGCAGTTTGGTACGGTCAGGTTGTTACAATTTGCTGTTACCACCAGCTTTTCAAAGACATTAAAATTATGCACGCAAATGTTGTCTGTTAAATTTTGCGCAAATATTGTAATACCATCCGCGTACCAGCGCACAAACGCATTTGTGCTCACAATGTTAAGTATAGGACGCACGCACTAAATTGCGCTCACAAAGGGTTCGCGCAGGGTCACTCGCGCTAGACGTTAACGCGCATTTTGTGCGCGAACGTCGTAATACGACGTTCAGCGCAAAGGGTTTTGCCCCTCACGTTAATGCGCTTTTGCGCGCACGCACAATTATGCGCGAAGAATGTAATAGGGCCCGTAGTGTCCCTTTAACTAAAAATAAGCATAGCCAAGAAATTCATCTTCTAGAATTCTTCTGACCCTGAAAAAAGGCAATATGCCTTTCTGTGTACATGAACAAACTCTGTTAATTTCCATTGTTTATTAATCTTAAGAGAAAGAAAGGATCTCCACCGGCTGGGTGGAGTAGAGGTAACATCACTGCTCTGTGTGGAGAGAGCCTGTGAAGACATGAGTTCGATCCTGGCAAGAGCACCTCTCCAGTAAGTGTCCTTGGGCAAGACACCTAACGGTACATACTCGCCACCCAGGACATACTTGAAAACGAGAGAAATCTCAATGTATCCTTCCTGGTAAAATCCTTTCTCAAAAAAAAAAAGATGGAAGAAACGTCCTTTGCCATTCCTCACAAGATCAGATGAGATCGCTTCTACTTTCTACTCTTGAACTAATGTTATATAAACTGAACTGGGAAACAAATTAATCTGCATTGTGATTTTCATAAAAATGTAAAATTATGACTCATTTCATATAATTTTATTTTATATGGAAAAAAAGGAGCTACTTTACTTTTCTTTAAAAATTAAAAAAAAAACACGTGTGGAATGATATCCCTCATGCATCCCTTCTGTCAGCTGCGTATTTCAGTAAGCTAATTAAAAATATAACATTTTACCTCTTTCTGCAAACCTTATTTTGCTGGTAATGGGCTAAATCCCAGGTGATTTAGTAAGGGGATAAAAAGTGTTCCCTGGGGCAGATCATAATCGATCCCTCCATTATGAGACACAGTGCTCTGACCGGCCCCTAGATGCCACGGCCCACTGGGAAAATTGCTGGTAACTTGGTTGCCCAGTCCTGGGTGACATGGAGGCACCTTTAACTCTTTGGCACATAAGGTGCGCTTAGGGTTTGGCAAGGGCCCCTGGATCAACTGGGCCCCTGAACATATCATGGGCTGCCACCACCTGATGGCTGTCCTGCTGCTTAATAACTACACACAAAAACTGTAAAATATAAACTTTCTTTATTGAACACATCGCTTTAAGCATACACAGTGCTGTAGACAAAGTAAGTGAACACTTGCACTTAATAGCTAGTTGATCCTCTTGACAATGCTAACCACAACCGAGCATTTCTGGTAACAGCAGATCTGCACAACATTTAAGAGGCATTTTGAACTACTCTTCCTTAATTAAACTCTTATCGCCGGGCGGGTGGTGTTTGAACATTTGGATACAGTGAGGTTTGGGGCTGCAAAATGCAGCAATTGTCATCTCTCTCCTGGGTTACTGGATAGAGATCAGACGGTGAATTTTGTTTCTCCAGAGGGGGCACAATAATCTTATTTTAAAAAGTGTAAAGATTGGGTTTTGTTATGCTAATTAGTGCTTTTTACTGTATTGCAATCCAAAATCGATATAACTCGATTTTGGTAGTGAAAGGGTTAGTGAAAGAAAGTTACAGGAGATATCACTTTACAACTGTTTCTTGTCTTCACACCCTTTTTCTATATTGACTACAAGCCACTCTGTGATTTGCTGCTGCAATATTTCAAGGTGAGAACCTGTTGCCTTGATTCCTACAGGTAGGGGTCCAGACTGCCCCATAACACTTTGTGGGATATTTTGTAGTGATGGGGTTTATCTAATTTCTCCGACTCTTACTCTATACATTCTAAATCCCTTCTCTTTTTCGTCCCGACTGTCTTCACGTAAGAATTCTTTATCATTTTCCTGTTAATGGATAGCTACAGAATCTAAGAAAAACAAAATAAAAACATTTTTAGAAGTGACATCTGTGAAATGTTTAGGGTCGGCAGAGATCTTGGCAATACACAGGAACAAACAGCAGGATGATTTTTTTCAAAATAGCATACACTTTAATATCTTCTGTGATATTTCTGCCACCGGCATTGCTGTGTACCCTTTGCAGTAATACCTGCTTCTAGTGAAAATGTTATAGTTGTTGATACATCACCTCATTACTTGCTGTATGTGTTACCTTCAGGCAGTGACAATGAGTGGAAAGAATAACATTGTCATTAGTAGAAAATGATGCTACAGCCCTCAGAGGCTAGTTTATCTCTTACATATTTTCACTGCTTGCACAAGATACGTGTTTTGATAACATAAAATCATGCATTTAAAATAATTATTTTGCAATTAGCATTGCAAGTAATTTATACACAAAAATGCTCTACTGGTATTAAATTGCACAGCTATACTATTTAGTTAGAAACATAGAATTCGTTTAACCATGTTGAATGTGTCACATCTGAAACATAAAATATGGGATCTATTCCAAGTGAACCATCACAATTAACTTGCCAGTTGTAACGGCTTTCGCTCTGTTCCAAACCGAGCAGCAAACTTCCTTTGAGGCTAAGCTTTTGTACCTGGTAGCGTTAATTTAGCGAGCTTACTACACTTTTTAAAGAGAATAGCAAGCCATTCCAAGGTCACTCATTTTCATTTCAAGTCCGTATTAAAAAAATAAATAAATTACTGGCTATCAAAACCGGGGGCCCTATTCCAAGGTTGGCATTAGCATCTGACTATTAACGGGGAAAATTATGAACCAGCCTTTAACCATTAGCATCTCACCTTTGGCATCTGTATTCCAAAAAAAACGCTAAAGTTGGCTGGAGACGTTACAATTTTTTAGCAAGATTTTAAAAATTGTGTGGAGCAGTGAAATGAATGGCTGGCGCTACTGAAACTGGATGCACAGCTAATGCTATTTAAACACCTGTGTCTTTATTTCATCTCTGGTGTAAACTTACCCAGAGCCTTAACAACTCCACAGACTTCAATTTCTCAGGGAAGTTAACTCCAGGATTTACGTTTCACTGAGATTTTAGGAGATACTAAATTTCCCTGGATTGCACCTAGTGTGTGTCCCATATTGAGCATAGAAGTCGCCAAGTACAGTAAGCGAACGCATGAAGCAATACAGTAAGGTTTGAATGTCTCCTTTAACCTACCTGGTGGTCTGATCATATGATTTTTTTGAAGGTCAAAGCGGTACAATGTTTTAAATGGATTTTATAAAAAAATCTCCCGCCAGTCCCGCCCCCTGCGTCACGGCACTCTCAGGAAAGGTAACCCAGAAGACGGCTGCCGGCATCGGCTGGAGGACACAACGAGAGGACAACGGGGGATCACAGGGACAAGGTAGTTACACTGCAGTGTAATCCCGAGTGTGGCTCGCGGTTACTGCATTAGGTACTGAAAATTAACCCCGTGCCATACTTGGGATTACCCCTAGGGAGGTTAATGACAAGATTGGAAAGGGAGGTGACAAAAATAAAGCTAATAACATCTGCCGTTATGTTGCGCGTCTCAAACTCTAAGTATAAGAACAACCGTGGAATTGTGCCCATGGTGTTAAGTGATTTTGGCTGCGGTTTGGGGGGAGAGATATAGTGGCACAAATTTCCTTTGCCCAGGGCCTCACAAATACTAATGGTGACCCAAGTGGCCCCCGTATATAATGAGTTGAGAACATATCGCCCAGTCGTAATAGAGCCGGTAATGGAGAATTAAGGGTTCTTGACCGGAATATGGCCCTTAGTATTTATTACAGAAGTGCACAGGTTAAGTATTGCAGTGTAAAAAATAGAAAGGCAAAAGATATACATGAGAGCACATGTATGAAAAAGGTGTGGAGAATATGGCTTCATGCAGAATAATGAAATAAAAGGGAGAAGATTGAGGTGACCATGGAAAGACATGGGAAAGCAAGTAAGAAAGGAATGGAAAGCAATAGGAAAAGGGAAGAAGGGACAGAAATGACAGAGAGAAGATAGGAAAGAAGGAGGCAGATATATTTGAAAAAATATGAAGAGAGAATGAAAGAAAAGTAAGCCACAGTAAGGTTCAACAGACGAGAAAGTAAGAGAAACAAGAGAATAAAACACATAAGAGGGGCTATAAAGACATGTGGAACAGGCAGATGGACAAGATGGAGAAGAGAACTATAAAAATAGTGTAATGAGAGTGAAGAAAGAGAAACAACAATAGACTTACAGGGTTATCCAAAGAGATTCGAAAAGTCACCGCACGTTCGGTGACTTTTCGTTCTCTTCAATTCGGTTCCTTTTGCCGATTGCATTTCGGTGACCCTGCGGTGTATTCAGCAAACACCACAGGGCCCCCGAATTGCAGGGAAAAGCTGCCGAAAACCTGACGAAAACTAACCGAATGCACGGTGAAAACAAGCAAAAACATCTGGATTAACCTTCGAAAAAGCCGAACAGGAGCCGAACAGGAGCCGAATCACACAGAGCCGAATCACACAGAGCCGAAGCAGCTGTGACGTAGAGGAGGCAGTGAATAAATTAGAAAAACCATTTGTATGAATCTGGGAAAATGAAACGCTGTTTGCAAAGAAACTACTGAGCGAAAATGTCTGAAATTTTCACAGGAGGTCCAGGGAATGATAATAAAGAGGGCTGTTACAAAAAAAATAAGTAAACTGAAAAAAAAAAAAAAAAATCGGACTTTTAAATTTTTTTTAAAAAAATCAGAAAAATGCTTCAAGTATCCTAAAAAATCTATAAATAAAGAGACTTTTTGCTGCAGAATTTTATAATGAACGGTTTATTAGATATTGAATTAAAACGGGAATATTTTTAACATTGAAGCCTATGGGATTCTCATGAATAAATTTGCCGCATGAAACCACCGAATGGCAGGACATTAGGGGAACCTTTCACTGCTGGTTTGTGTTCTCTGAATAGCCGAAGCAATGCTTTTTCATGGGGATTTCACTGCCCTCGAACAGGCACCGAACAGGCACCGTATGTTCAGGCAATTCGCCAGGATATGGCGAATTGCCTACTCTCTGGATAGCCGAATGGTCAGGAAAGGTAACCGAACACTGATTTTCAGCGTTCGGTTACCTTTCTCAAGCAATTCGGAGCTCTTTGGATAACCCTGTTAGTATGAGGAAAGCAATGGAAAATAGCACAATAGACTAAAAAAGAGTGGAAGAGAAATAGGGCAAATAACAAAAGGTTACTCGCATAAGCTCACTCGCCACTTCACGGCACCTCTTTACAGAGTGAGTACCTAACATGTACCAAAAGGTCGCTCTACTGAGCAGCTCCAAGCCCCTCCTGCTGCTTTTCAGCCACATTAACTGGGCTGTTATTCCTGGCAGTTGCTGCCGCTCCGGTGAGTATGGGCACGACGCCATTTTTTCTGTATTTATGTATATCATGCTGGTAACACCAGTCCGTCGTTCTGCAGCTGTTCCTCTTTCCATGTTTTGTTTTTAGTCCCAAATGGGAAGTGTTTGGTGTGTGTATAAATAAAACCCACCATCTCTGCCTCGCCTTGGCTGAAAAGCAGCAGGAGGGGCTTGAAGCTGCTCAGTAGAGCGACCTTTTGGTACATGTTAGGTACTCACTCTGTAAAGAGGTGCCGTGAAGTGGCGAGTGAGCTTACGTTGCAATGGCCATTGAAACAAACAAAAACCTCAGTTTTGTTGTACATGGAACACATAGAAACGAGCGCAGATGACACCTTTTTTCCTTGTTATGTTTTATACATTAACTGGGCTGTTACTCCTGGCAGTTGCTGCCGCTCCGGTGAGTATGGGCGCGACGCCATTTTTTCTGTATTTATGTATATCATGTTTGTAACACCAGTCCGTCATTCTGCAGCTGTTCCTCTTTCCATGTCTTTGTTTTTAATCCCAAATGTGTTTGGTGCGTGTATAAATAAAACCCACCATCTCTGCCTCTCCTTGGCTGAAAAGCAGCAGGAGGGGCTTGGAGCTGCTCAGTAGAGCGGCCTTTTGGTACATGTTAGGTACTCACTCTGTAAAGAGGTGCCGTGAAGTGGCGAGTGAGCTTACGTTGTAATGGCCATTGAAACAAACAAAAACCTCAGTTTTGTTGTACATGGAACACATAGAAACGAGCGCAGATGACACTGATGCTAATCCTAACCCTGCATTTAACACTAACTCTTAATTATTGTTACCAACGGGGATGATTAATCCACAGATTACCCTGGTAAAACTCAAAGCTTTCATTTTTGTGCAATTTTACACAGCACTTTTGTGACATGCAGGCTTTATCCAGGTAAAGCTAGCTTCATCCAATTTTGGAGTTTTCTTGTAACAAATATATATTTAAAAATCTCCAATTCACTAATCATCTGGTAGAATTTTAGTACAAAGGAAAACCCCACAGCATACAGATTAACCCCTTCACTACCAAATGATTTTCCAAAAAAACATTGTCAGAATCCAGTGGTTTTTTGTAAAATCTTTTTAATTAATTATGCAGTAAGAAATATTTGAGAATATTCCCAGTGTATTCCTTATTGTAACAACCTATTTGACAGGCAGATTTCGCCATCTACTGGCCAATTGGAGTTACACTAGTTTCAGCTGCAGCTTGTGGTTCCCTGCATCAGCTGCTGAAAGCCCAATATGTCAGGTTATTCAACAGTCGTTTTTAAACAGTTTTAGCATCTCAGACATTATGCCCACAGGGCTAAAACTTTGGGGGCACCTTCTGCAGCCCAAAATCAAACAAAATTCATGTGCTTTGGTTCTTCAGAGCTGCAGATCGATATAACTCGATATCGGTACCTGATGGTGCATTTGAAATCCCAAGTTAGCTCGATCTTGGCAGTGAAGGGGTTAAACTAAGTATCTCTTTATAAATATTTTTATAAACTTACAATGGTTTTTTTTAAATGAAAACACAAATTCAAATGAATGAACTAAGTGGATTTTGTTATATTTCTTCAGGAGAGGCTACATTTAGAACACTCACATAAAATCTAAGAAGCTCAAGCTTTTCTACTTGAAAACATATGTTGAAAGATTGTGTGATCAACAAAAGATTGTCATTTTCATGAGACAAAAGATTCAAATTCATAGCCTTACCTTAGGAAAACTAATCAAACGAGCTGTATAAGGCGCTTTAACATTCAAAATATCCATTCATCACCATGGCAATCCTCTATCGTTGGAAAACCTATTACCATTTCTGGCTATTTCAAATTTAAGTACAAGTCCAATAGAATTTTACCAAACAAAGAGAATTTAAGCTTGAGCGATGAAGAGCAGAAATTAACGCAAATCCATCAGATGTACAGCAACAAACAGCACAATTAAAAAGAATAGGAAATTATTTCAGTTAAAGAAAATTGCATTGACTTGGTTGCAAAGCAATTCCAACAAAGAACAGCTGTTAATTCAAACGGATTAATTTAAGTTTTAAATTAGAAAAAGAAAGTTTGTGAGTCAGAATGAAAAAACCTCAATGTGGTTGTTTGTTCTGCACACTTTAAGATCACTTGGAAGTTAAAAATTTAATTTTGCACCATTCATATTTATTAAATATGAATTCTTAACCCCTTCACTACCAAGCAACTTTTGTTGAAAAAAATGCTATAACACTTATTTGAAACATGGGATGTGACGTGAACAATTAAATATGGGGTAAAATAGATGTTTCATACAGAAATTGTTAAAATAATATTAATCTGCTCATTTAAAATTTTTCATGTATTCGTTTATCCTTTACAGAAATATTGTTGGAATGTAAGATTCTGAGCTCTAGATGGTGTCCTTTATCTTACACAATATAAAACAGTGTCTGCATTAATATCATACAGGCACCTTTGTGTTAGATACAGTAACTGTAATAAAGATAAATAATAGAAATGTTCAGATCTCCTGCTTATGGGGATTTGTAG
Source organism: Leptobrachium leishanense (assembly GCA_009667805.1). Classification (NCBI taxonomy): domain Eukaryota; kingdom Metazoa; phylum Chordata; class Amphibia; order Anura; family Megophryidae; genus Leptobrachium; species Leptobrachium leishanense. The sequence goes on along the minus strand of RXON01000357.1, from coordinate 33,787 downwards.
TGATCATAATGAGATTACCAGCAAAGCAGCTTCATCAAAAAATACCAATAGAATATAAAAATATTATCTGTATGTGACATAATGGCCCCACGTTGGGTCCCCCCTAAAAATGCACATTTCTCAAGTGTCCCCTTGGAGACGAGCTGCGCCTTCATCCGTTCCCCTAATAGTCTCGCCAGCCATCCCAAATCTTCACCGGAGGTTGAGACGAGAAACTCCTATTGAGTAAAACCCCTTTGTATTCCGGACTTGGGCATGGTTGAGACCGGTGGGTCAAGAATCGGCCTTCAACTCGTCTTGCAATGGGTCACTAACCTTGGCTCAAAGTTAAATCACAGACGGGTTTCCCGAGGGGGGGTGCATGGTTTCATAACTCTGTGGTTGCGTCATCACTGGTGGGTGGATTTTGTCATAAATCTCATTCACAGGAATCTCCATAAGTTGTAGACTAGCATAGGAAATTTCAATATTCTCCCCAGTGTCCCCACACACGTGGCTAAGCATAACGGGGGTAGTGTACTCCACAGTTCTTTCTACAACCTTTTTAATGCAGGGTAAAACACAACATCCAATCACCGCCAACAGAACCATTACTACGAGGATAACTATCCCTATTTGTGTGAGGATTTTCTGCCAGCCACTCATCCAACTAAAATACTGATCCCATGGATCAGTAATACCAGAATTCTTCTTCAGTTCTTCAGACAGGTCTTCCAATTGTTTAATGGCTTTAGCGACCTTACCAGTGGGGCCTGTGTTATCCGGGATAAAGGTGCAACAGGAGCCACCAGTACCTTTCAGCATTTTACAGACCCCACCCCTCTCTGCCAGTAGAATATCGAGGGCCATGCGGTTCTGGAAGGTCATCGCAGAGGTCGGGCCTAGCTGGTCGGCCAAACCCTGGAGGTCATCTCGGGTATAGTTAACAAACCTCTGCTGGTTGTAATAGATGTAGTTAATCCAATCAACATTCTTGTTGATGGTTATCATGGGGATTAAAGATTCAAATCCCACCTTTACCTGGTCTCTAGCTTTGAACTCATTAGGCACCCCCCTTGGCACTCCTATGACATCAAGGTAGACGCGGGGATTGAAACTGCCAGGTACAGATTTCGCCTCTCTCCTTTGTCTAGTAAGTCCAGGGGTGTGGGCTATTGGCAGATCATCATCAAAGGGCAGGATGTGGAGGGGCATGATGGCTTTAGCCAGAGCACACTCACCGTCCCACGCACCTACCAAGCGGGAGCGGACTCGCAGGTCACCGCAGATCCAATAGACATCTCCCAGGGATATCACCTGGTTTTGCACTTTCTCCTTCTCCACAGTGCTGTACCGCGCACAATAACCTTCTGTAAAGTTACCAACTACCCGGCCACCGGTCCCCAAAGAGGAGTAACAGGTGTAGTTCCCGGGGTAGATGGTGATACTCTCTGAGAGTCTGGGGTTTTGTGCCTGGAGGGGGTATTTGGACTTCCATTCTTTGCAAGCATTGTGACTTAGAGTGGTGTTGGTAAACAAATTGAGAAAACATTCCTCGATATCCTCGGGGATATTGAGAGGTACCGTACCTAGATGAGGCCTAGCAGTACCACACACATAGCAATTGGTTCTGTTGTGGGATTGAGCGTTATATTTCATCCATTCTAACCAAACATTCATATCTGAGTATCCTGTTTCAATGGCTATAGTATCCTCTAACGTGGGATCAGCGAAGGCTACTATACCATTGGAAGAGATCATCATGTGGTGATTAAGGGGTTTGGACTGTTGGTGCGGAGGGACCCAGTCAGGGGCAAGGTACATATCTCGCAGGTGGAATTTTCCCAGGCTCCAGGGATTCTCTGACCCCTCTTTTTCCCATATTCCCAGAATATAGGTAGCGGCATCCCCGGGTCCAGGATTTTCTGGGGTTAGGATTAGTTTCAGTGCCGTCGCCCCTGTTCTAGATTTAAATACTGTGTCATCATCTGATTCCTGCAATTCTTGGGCGGGGCATGTGTTTGGGGCCATTTTCAGTGTCATGCGAGCAAGAAGTGATTTACCATTGTTATCTTTCGTGTCTAGGGCGCTTTGTGGTTTGTGTCCCCAGGAAACCCCAGTATTCCATCCCACTGATCCCCAACTACCACACTCCTGTCCCCAATAGCTATTGGTAACGCACATATATATCATAATTGTGTGGGATCCCATTTCTCCAGATACACTGCAGGCGGGGGCCTGGGCAAGGGTTTACATCACAATAGTTAAAGGTGTAAGTGGCCACTCGAGTGTTAGAGGAATTGTACCAGAAAGTGGTTAGTTTGTTTTCGGCGGCAGCAACTGCCGTGCCATCAGCAATCTGTTTGACAACTTGTGGAATTATGTCAATGCCCACCACTTCTGTGTTCCCCCACAACTTCTTGCACCATAGCAACAGCCGCTAGTCCCATTATGACAGCCACATTTTGCCCTTGGATTCCCACCCCCCAAATGAGAAGGATATACATAATCATGGTTGGGTTGTTGTTTGGTCCGTTTCTGGTGTACAGGTCTTTTTACAGTGGGACGCGTGGATCCAGGTGGATTTTCCTTCCAACTTTACTGACGTTGCTGTTGTGAGGAGGACCTGGAAAGAACCGTCGTATCTGGGCTCAAGTGGATTTTTCTGAAGAAACTTCTTCACTAGTACCCAATCTCCCGGGACTAGTTGATGAGTGCCGTCAATACTTTCAGAGTCTGGAATGCAAGAGAACACCTGACCATAGATATCAGTTAATGTTTTTGAAACACTGGTGACATATTTTACTAGGCTGTCAGATTGTAATTGTTGAGGGAAACAGTATTTCGAAAGGTGACAGATTGTGTAGACTGATGTGGGCATTCATCATTGTCTTTGAGAGGTGTGAGGGCCCATGTGCCTATTGTACTACAGCCGGGTATTTGGGGTGTTCAGGTAGAGGTAGCACCTCTGATGGGGAACATGTGGTGCTCCTCAGAGCAGTTCGTCCACCTTGGTCCTCACCTGTCACTCAGCTCTCACCTGTGGCTCCTCGTAGCTGTTAGCATGCAACAGTGGCCATACCCTGGGCAACGGCTTCCACTGGCCGGCTAAACCAGGTGGGGGTAGCCGAAGGGTCTCAAAACCCTCGGTGAATTAGGTTTCTGCCTACCTATGCATGCGAAGTCTGAACATCGGCTGATCCTGTGGAGGAGACCATCTAGGTCCAACGGAGGTGACGGCGACTACAGCAATGCACTGTGGAGTGTATGGAGCAAGACGAGGCACGCAGAACATCTTGGTCATCCACTGCATCCGTGCCCATCTCTGGTTGTCTTGATTTCTTCTTGCCACTGGATACTGGTGGGCCTGGACGAGAGAGTGAGGTCGACGCAGTGTAACTCTTTTTCACTTTAAACAAAGTTTTCTGCGCAAGTCATCAGTCATCCACAATTCAAGTCCTGTGGCGATGGGTAAGCGACTAAGCGGCAGGCACTGGGAGTCGTAGCCGCAAGCCTGCACACAGGCGACTCAGGCTATAGGGTCGCTCTTCACTGACCGAAGCAGAAGTGAAGTTCGGAAGCCACCTGAGTGTCTGAGCAATCCTATTCAGGGTAGCACTGCTCACCTCCATGCATGAGGAAGGGGCTAGAAAAGGTGCCCTAAAGATTGCCTGCTCCGTACACCCTGGCTGGCTAACCGCGGTCGGCGGGGACCCAATTATGCGGTCGAAAATCAAAAACAAATTCAATCACAATAAAATTTGCTACATGGAACATCCGCACTCTTCTTGACAGGGATACCGCAAATAGGCCCCAATGACGCACGGCGCTCATTGCCCATGAACTTTCCAGATACAATATAGACATCGCCGCCCTAAGTGAGACCAGACTCTCCGGTGAAGGAGAACTCACAGAAAGGCTTGCTGGCTACTCCTTCTTCTGGAGTGGACACTACTCTCATGCAAAGCAAGAAGCGGGAGTTGGTTTTGCTATTAAAACTTCTCTTGTGAGTAAACTCTCCGGCTCCCCAAAAGGAATAAATGATCGTCTTATGACGCTGAAACTCCCTCTCTGCCATGGAAAGAAGTTTGCCACCATAGTCAGCGCCTATGCACCCACCATGACAAATCCAGAAGAGACCATAGATAGGTTCTATGATGATCTGAACACCGTCCTCTCCTCCACTCCTATTGCTGATAAACTCATTGTCCTTGGAGATTTTAATGCTCGTGTCGGGAGTGATCACACTTCCTGGGACGGAGTGATGGGGAAGCATGGGGTTGGAAAGTGTAACAGCAACGGCCTGCTGCTCCTTCAGATCTGTGTTGAACATGGCCTCCTGGTGACAAATACCATCTTTAGCCTTCCCGCACGCAACAAGACATCATGGATGCACCCCCGTTCAAAACACTGGCATTTAATAGACTATGTCATTGTCAGAAATCGGGACCGGCAGGATGTGAAGGTGACTAAGGCCATGTGCGGCGCAGGTTGCTGGACGGATCACCGTCTCATCGTTTCAAAGATGAAAATCCACATTCAACCTAAGAGAAGACCTCATGCCGCCATAACTCTGAAACGCCTCAACATCAGCAAGCTGAAGCGTCCTGATGTCAAACAGACTTTTGTTGACACCCTGGATGAACGCCTTGCTTCAATCACACTGGATAATCTGGATGCCGGAGCAGCGTGGACCACATTTCGCGAGACGGTGTATAGCACAGCCATTGAGCACCTTGGACCCTCTACCAGAAAACACAAGGACTGGTTTGATGAAAACAACATAACGATTCAACTGCTACTCGAGCAAAAACGTCGGGCGTACAAGGCACTCTATGATGACCCAATGTCAATGGCAAAGAAAGTTGCACTGTGAAACATCCGCAGCAACATCCAGTTGCATCTGCGCCAGATGCAAGACTCCTGGTTGAGTGTGAAAGCTGAAGAGCTTCAGGGCTTTGCAGACAGGAAAGATATGAAGAACTTTTACAGCGGCCTCAGAGAAATCTATGGCCCTACCGCCTCAGGGTCTTCTCCTCTCCTCAGTGCTGATGGTACTACACTCATCACAGAAAAGGAGCAAATCTTGGAAAGATGGGCGGAACACTTTGCTAGTGTGTTGAATACGCCTTCTGTCATAAATGATGAAGCCATCGAAAGACTACTCCAGGTCCCAGCGAATAAGTCACTGTACGCTGTTCCAACTCTGGACGAGATACAAACAGCCATCCGCCAGCTGTCCAGTGGCAAAGCACCTGGTTCCAACATGATTCCTGCTGAAATCTATAAAGAGGGTGGACCAGCGCTGATGGATAAGTTGCTCTGTCTAATCCAGATCATCTGGCAGACAGAAACTGTACCACAGGACCTTAAAGATGCTTCCATTATCCATCTGTACAAACGAAAAGGAAATCGCCAGGCCTGTGACAACCACCGCGGAATCTCACTGCTATCCATTGCAGGCAAGATCTTGGCCCGAGCCCTGCTGAACCGCCTGAATGTACATCTAGAGCAAGGTCTCCTTCCCGAGAGTCAATGTGGCTTCCGTAAAGCACGTCGGACTATTGACATGGTGTTTGCTGCCAGACAGCTTCAAGAGAAATGTCAGGAACAAAACTCGGACCTATATTCCATATTCATTGACCTAAACAAGGCTTTTGACACGGTCAGCAGAGATGGCCTGTGGAAAATCATGAAGAAGTATGGATGCTCAGACAAGTTTACCACTATCACCCGGCAGCTACATGATGGCATGCTGGCTCGAGTCCAGGAAAACGGTCAATCATCTCAAGCATTTCCTGTTACAAATGGAGTGAAGCAGGGCTGCTGTGTCCTGGCTCCCACACTCTTCAGCATCATGTATTCTGCAATGCTGTCTGATGCATTCAAGGAATCCACCACGGGCTTGCCAATTCGATTTCGTACTGATGGATCAGTCTTTAATCTCAGAAGGCTTCAAGCGAAAACCAAGGTCAAACATTACATCATAAATGAGCTTCTGTTCGCAGACGACTGTGCCCTCAACGCTGCTTCGGAAGGCGATATGCAACACAGCGCTGACATTTTTGCTGATGCCTGCAATAACTTTGGTCTCACTATCAATAGAAAGAAAACTGAAGTGATGTATCAGCCAGCTCCCAGGAAGCCTTACGCTGAACCCAGCATTCACCATCAGTGGGCAGCGTCTAAACGCGGTGGACAAATTCACGTACTTGGGCAGCATCCTTTCTAGATCTGTCGTCATGGACGACGAGTTGATTGCTAGACTCGCAAAAGCAAACGCAGCATTTGGAAGACTCCGCAAAAATGTGTGGGACAGGAGAGGTATCAGACAAAAAACCAAGATCAAGGTGTATCGTGCAGCAGTCCTTTCGACGTTGCTCCATGGATGTGATATGTGGACGATTTACCAGCGTCACGCCAAGAAATTAAACCATTTTCACACAACATCTCTTAGAAAACTTCTTGGTATTAAGTGGCAAGACAAAGTGCCTGATACCGAGGTCCTTGTTAGAGCGGACCTACCCAGCATCTTCACCATCCTGGCGCAGTCTCAATTACGATGGGCAGGACACGTAGCTCGTATGAAAGACAATCGACTTCCAAAGATGTTGTTATTTGGCAAACTTACACAAGGCAAGCGCTCCCAAGGAGGTCAAAAAAAGCGCTACAAAGACACACTGAAAGCAGCTCTAAAGGCCTTCAATATTAACCCCATTAACTGGGAGCTTGCTGCTCAGGACAAAATCAAGTGGATATCAGCTATTAAGAACGGAGCTCAATCCTGTGAAACCAGCAGGGCAGCGGCAGCTGAGCAAAAAAGGCTGGCCAGGAAAGGTAGTGATATACTACTATCTTCTGCGGCTATTCACTGTCCACATTGTCAGAGACTATTTCGAGCGTGAATTGGATGACTAGATGGTCCTCGTCGATTCGACGGATGAACAAGAAGAAGAAGAAGACAGCCGGATAGAGTGCCTTAGGTAAGCACACTTTATTTCTTATGCAGAGGAGTCCGTGCATGCTTGTGGCCCCCCTTTTCTCCCAGTCTCCCTTCTCACTGTGTGATGCAGAGCCCTGCAACTGTGTTATTTGTAGTTCTGAGACAGGAGTCTTGTACTAGTAGTGGGACTAGCTGCTCGAGTTCCTTTTCCTGTGTCCGAGTGAGTCTGTCTTGCTGCCTGGTCTGCTAAATGATTTAATATCAGCTTCTGGTGTATTAAACTTTCCATGTGCTTTTACTTTTAGCACTGCAACCTGTGTAAGTGCATGTAGTTCCGCTTGTTTTTTTTTCTTCTGGCAGAAAGGGTGGGGGCGATGGGGGAAGTTGAACAGAATTGAAAATTCTGTGAGATATTTCCTGGACTCGTCTGCAAAGCGGGAGCCATACAGTGTCAGGTAAGGGGCTGTGAAGAGTATTGGGCACCAGTATTGCACACAGAGGGCAGGTGTGCTGTTTCTGGGAACATGGCTTCGAGGCAATCATGTGGATAGAGGGGTAGGGGGTCAGTGGGGTCATCAGAACCGGAGGCCAGAGGGGCCTCATAGTTACCAGCATTACCACTACCAGAAACAGAATCACAATCGGAATTACCCACCTCTGGAAAAGGAAAGAGAGTAGCTGGTGCCAATACTCGGGGCTGCTGACGTCTTTTTTATTATGCAAATTAATACTTAATCAGCAGGCATCACTAGACTGTTGTAACTAATATCTTGAGCTGTTAGAGAATTGGGGGATAAAACTTTTCTGGCATTAGTAGCTTTTTCATGTACATAGCTAGGACACACTCTGTCTGTGGGGTCGTCATTAACTAGAAAATCCTCTAAATTATTTAGAAAATAAAAACCTGCAATCCTCTGATACTGACAGTTTGCATACTATCCATTTTAAACCAAAATAAGCCATTGCTGGAGGTAAAAAAACTTGCTCTACCTTTAAACTACATAGAGTTGTATATTTCTTTTTTTTTTCTTTTTTTTCTTTCTCTCTCTGCAGGGTTAAATTATCTGATCTGCACGGTCATAGGAAAAAAGAGGAACCAATTTAATCTTTCTAGTTTCACTTTCTGGTCTGCGTCCTGCTTCCTTTTTTTTTTCCTGAACACTTAATTCTACCGGGCCCCGTAGCACTCTGTCCTGCAGAGCAATACTGATAGAATGTGTAGCCTCTCTATCCCGAGAATATTTTGTATAAAACTATTTTTTACTAAAATAATAAATCATTAGGGCGTTAGCAAAAAATCCCTCCATTAATATAGACAAACGATTCCATCTAGAAGAATAATAATTCCGCATACGTACGTCTTGTACTTCACATATACACTACAACAGTAAACAACGCAGAGTCTCTTGGCAAGCACCTAACAATGGAATCATGCCACAAACAAAGCAGGTGTCATGTCTCATTTGTCTACTTTGCTTTTGGTCTTTGCTTACCGTGCTTTACATCTCTGACATACATACATACATACATACATACTATTCACCTTCTCAATGCTCTCTACTGGAAAGCAACCTGTAGTTGCCATATCTAGGATAGGCTTTCCTAACCTCTTCTCACATTGACTCATAAACTATCATCCGCATCCTATAGATTATCAGATTCTGGTTTAAAATAACTTTCATCCCACTTATAAAAATTCATAATTTTTTGTAACCATTTACACGAGTCGGAACAGGCGTCCCTGTCCAACCGCCGATTAAATTTATACCTTTTTCGTCACATACTTTGTATACATACACATATACATCCATATATACAAATACACACACTATATACAAATATATGTATTACATTTATAGTAGTTACTTGGTCAGCTAATCTGTCCTTTGCCCACTCTCTGAGTTGTTTGCAAAATTCTATACCTGACTGGTATGAGACATCAGATACTAAGCGCGCAGAAGTAAATCCTTTTTCCATTATGGGCCAATACCCATCGCCTGCTTTTATTTCACACAAACTTAAAAGATCTCTCCATGCTGCAGAGTAAGTCTTCTGAATCTGAACTATGCGTCTATAAAAGGGCATAGGTTGTTTTTCCGGGTCAGGTAATGTGCCTACTAGGGAGGAGGCTTGGGATGGTGTGAAGGTGACATACATAATGGGGACGTCAGGGGAAGTGAAATCTCCCAGTCGGGGAGGTGGTCCCGGTACTCGGGCAGCTGGGAGCGTCCAGGTTACATTATTTTTGGGAGTCGGAGGGATGTCGTGGGTGTTTTGTAGAAAGGGTACGTGGTGTCGGTTTGGTGGGGTGGAAAGGTCATGAGATCTTGGTGCCGGGGTGGAAAAGTCGTGGGCCGGCTACGGGTGACCTGGGGTGTGGTTGCAGGTAACCCTATGTGGGACGTTAAGGAATCATCGGAACGATTTACTGAGTCATAAGAATGACTGGAGAAAGGTGGTTGACCCAGGTCACCGGTCCGGTCTATCGTGTGGAGGGTGGTATCTAAATTGGGCAAATGAGGCATTATAGGTGATATAGTCGGTGCCTGACTTGCGGTTGTTGATGGGGATGTGGCAGAACCGGGTGTGTAGTATGCCCCATCTGTACTTAAAACAGGGTAAAGACTCGTGGGGGATGATTTTTCTACTTTAATTTTGGAAACATAGCCATATGAAGGGGGTTCAGATTTTGGGGTGAGATAGTAGTAATCTGTTTTTCCTTTCTTCTTCTCTAATGTTTCCCACCTTCGTTCTCGATTTCCTTCGCAACCCTATACCATGCCTGTGCTACATTCCATAATCCATTATCCATCAACATTCCTTTTTTATTCTTCAACACATTTCTCCATTCCTCTACCTGTAATCTGGGGTTATCTAATTCACAAATCCTGCCTAAAAGCTTTAGTTTCGTTACATTTCTTTTGCCTGTCCTTTCCTCAACTAACTTGCATGGTGACAACCAAAACATGGCTACTCTGTTCATTTCCCATTCTTGATCGTTAGCTCTTTTTCCCGTTCAATTTTTAAAACAATTCACATAGTTTATCAACAGTCAGAAATGAGGATAGACCTATATCTATTGTGTCCTCTTTTAACTACGACAATAAAGCATCTCATCCTCTCCGATATTCCAAATATAGGACCCCGCTAGAAGGTGTAGCTAGCACCTCTTTACCGCAGCATATATATCCTACAGGTGCTTACTTTACCGCGTCACCTGTTCCTACTAGATATATATATATATTCTTGTGAGTTCCTACTAGATACGCCTAATGCATCATCTATATACCGGTACCCACAAAAACACCGACTGTCAACCAAACTATACTTCAATCAGAGATATATCGCGTCCTACTACCAAGCTTGTGTTCGCCTGCTAATGTTAGGAAAGTCCTACTACCAGGTATGCGTCTATTACATCACATCACCTGTTACCGTCTGGAGATAGCTAACCAGGTACACCCCACTTGTTACCGCTGGATCACGATAATCTCTCTGATCAACAACCAAAACACAATTTCTATCAGGAAATATGCCGTCAATACAAAGAACCATGAACAGACGTAAAAACAATCCGACAACTGGCATGCGATGCGTGGGTCAGTATAACGGGCACCTGGGCAAAGTTAAATAAAACCCCACTTTTGATGCCTTTCCCAAGTGTCACACTGGGGTTTCCCGGGGTAGGATCACAAACCAGAACACGTTACCGATAAGATATCAAAAGGTATCTTACCTGTGAGGTTACGAAGTTGATCAGGCTCCGGTTCTGGTGTGGTCCCGCCAGGGAATCCTTGGTGGTGGCACGATGGCAAAGACGTTTAACCCAGGGCTCCACGTTGCAGGCGCCAAATTGAAGTGGACAATATAGTCCTTCCTCGGATGCCAGTCTCTGTTCTAATCAGTGGAGAAAGCAGGTAAGTGACGGTGCGCGGTTAAAGGAAATCACACAGACAATCGAAGGAGTCTATGGGGCTTCTCTGGTCAAAGCCAATGATCTCTCTGATCTTTTTATTAGTTTTTTGATATGTTTTATAGCAGTTCTATACGTAAGCAGGTGGGAGTCAACTTAACATGTTGATTGACTTCAGCATAAAATTGTGGACATACAGTTTATTTATAAAATAAATGAAAATCAAACATCAGCTATTTCCAAAGGTGAAGGTATCATTCGTCATCTGCATAGTCAGCAGTGTTCTCTTATCCCATGCTTGCTTAAACTCAATCACTGTTTTAGCCTCTACCACTTCTATTGGAAGGCTGTTCCATGTATCCACCACCCTCTCAGTAAAATAATACTTCCTGATGTTACTTTTAATCCTTTGCCCCTCTAATCTAAGACTATGTCCTCTTGTTTTGCTATCTCGATCTCGGGGGGGTTAAACACAATATGTGAGAAATAAAGGTGATGTTTTGGGCCAACAAAGGGACCTTTCTCAAGCCAAGAAAGGTCCCTGCATTGGTCTGAAATGTTACATGTCACATGTTTTTTTAAATACTCTATACCTGTATATAACCCACTGACGCAGCTTTTGTATATTCATGCACCATAATGCAGGAAGACGGTCCTAACCTTCAAGTGGAGTTAAGCTCTCCTCTTTGAAGATCTGTCTCAGCGGCTAGGGACAGAGTGCCCCCATGACCCTTAAATACATTTAGTGATGTTTACTTCTCACCCCATTGCAAGTAGAAAGTTGTTAAGCAGGATTTTTTGAAAATAAGAGAAATGGTTGCTTATATTTTTGGGAGGTGGGATGACACAGGTTATCATATATATTGCTGTACACCCAAACAGTTTGTTCAAATCTCTTGACAATATTCATATTATTATGTAATCCTGTTCTATCTAAAACTCTATTTAGCAGTTTGCTGCTGGTGGAACATAACAAGAATAGTGAAGAAGGTCAAACGTTAACAGTGCAATTGGGTTGAATAGTTTTTGTTGCTTTACATTCTTTGTGTTTTGCGGAATGTTTTTATTAGAAGTTGCTGTCCGCAGGATAAAAGTGCAATTTGGCTTTGAACATGTAAATCCTGGTCCGATTTTTTTTTATTTAATGAAATTGCTGACTCCTTTTCATTATTAATTCATATTCAATAATTGGCTTGAAGGTGTCATTTTAGCATAAGAATCAGGCAAACACTCTAATGAGCAATGCCAACAGGTAAAACAGTTTTCCATGATTCAGCTAGTAGTAGGCTTTTAAAAAATAATGCTGATAATGGTACTGTGGAAGAAAATGTAAGGTTGTGGAGGTTGTTTCAGAGAGTTTGCCTAGTTTACTTACAGGGTTATTCAGAGAAAGGTTAAAATCAGGAGAACTGGCAAGAGAGGAAAACAATCTAGACCAAATAGCCGATTTGGAACGTGAGATAAATGGGAGAATTTTTCTGGTTTGGCAATTTCGACCTAGAATTTTCACTTCTCCAGTCATTCTCCTGAGTTTCACCTTTCTTTGAATAAACCTTTTTGTGATTCAACTCTGCTTGATATAAACAATGAACAAACCAACAAATTATAAAGATATTTGAATACACCATTATATGCAGCAAGATGGTGGCCTGAGGATAAGATAGTAGACACAAAAATAATCAATAATATAAGACCTTGCCAATTGTTATACTGAAGGATAATTAAACCTAAAGAATTGCAGAGTATTTAATGATAGGTTTAAGCTTTGTTAAGCATCTCACTGGGAACGAATATAAATTATATTTTCCTTAATCTAGTGGGTCATGCCCAATTTTTAAATCCCAAACAAGCTTCAATTCCACTCACTGTGTGGCCCTAATATTATGTCTGTGCTCACTATGTCATTCAACTGCAGGAATTAACCCCTCACTGTCTGAGACCTTTCTTACTCCACATTCCTTCTCCCGGTATGCACCTAATATTCAGTCTCTGCTCCACGTGTCAGCCAAGTTCAGGAATTAACTCTTTGGGTGACCTAAGGGAATCTCACAATACACTCAAATTCACTATTCTCCTAATATGTTGTTTCTGCTCCTCAAATCAGCCAAAGTGCAGGAATTAACTCTCTGGGTTAGCTTTATGTTTTCATGGCTTTATTTTATCATTTTTGATGGATGGAAGACAGTTCAGTGTACCAAAGAAAATAAGGTGTATACAATACTTAACTTTAGAGCATTAGGGCAATCTTCCAGGAGGTGGTTCAAGCTCTCCTTCAATAATGTAATAAACAATAGCACGGAAGATTTAAATGTCCTATTCGATTAATTAATTGTGCAAATTACAGGTTATTCAGATAACTCAAGATTTTTTTCAAACAGACAAAATATCTTTAAGATGGAAGAAGGAGGTCCTCTCGGGGTCAGTGTAAATCTGTGGTCTCTTCGTATCCCATAGATAATGGTTTTATCTGAATCTTGTGCCAGGAGAAGAAGTCACCACACAAAGTATAAAAGTAAAAAATTTATTGTGCTAATAAAAATTCTTTAAAAGATATATAAGCCCAACGCGTTTCATCCGGAAGCACCAGACTTCCTCAGGGGCAGTGTACAAATCAAATAAAAAATGAAAAATGAATTATTTAATTACTAGGTGGAAAGCCTGCCCAGAGGGCAGTCTATTGTTAAGTGAGGTGTGCATGAATGTTCGCTGAAATGAAAGCACAGCAATGTCAAGGAAAGACAATTTTTTTGGTCATATGGGTATATATTGCCCTCAGCTCATATGGGTATATATTGCCCCTAGCTCACTTGGGTATATATTGCCACCAGCTCACATGGGTATATTTTCCCCCAGCTCACATGGGTATATCTGCCCCCAGCTCACATGGGTATATTTACCCCATCTCACATGGATATATTTGCCCCTAGCTCACATGGGTATATTTGCCCCCGGCTCACATGGGTATATATATTGCCCCCAGCTCACATGGGTATATATATTGCCCCCAGCTCACATGGGTATATTTCCCCCAGCTCTCATGGGTATATTTGGCCCAAGCTCACATGGATATGTTGCCCCCAGCTCACATGGGTATATTTGCCCCAACTCACATGGATTTATTTGCCCCAGCTCACATGGGTATAATTGCCCCCTGCTCACATGGGTATAATTGCCCCCTGCTCACATGGGTGTAATTGCCCCCTGCTCACATGGGTATAATTGCCCCTGCTCACATGGGTATAATTGCCCCCTGCGTATAATTGCCCCTGCTCACATGGGAATAATTTCCCCCAGCTCACATGGGTATAATTGCCCCTGCTCACATGGGTATAGTTACCCCCAGCTCACATGGATATATTTGCCCCAGCACACATGGGTATAAATGCCCCCTGCTCACATGGGTATAATTGCCCCCTGCGTATAATTGCCCCTTGCTCACATGGGTATAATTGCCCCCAACTCACATGGGTTTAATTGCCCCAGCTCACATGGGTATAATTGCCCCCTGCTCACATGGGTATATTTTCCCCCAGCTCACATGGATGAGCCCACCGGCAACAGGGACTTCAAGATGGCCGCCGGCGAGCTTCCTCTGACATCATCAGAGGGGGCCCGCCAGCAGCCATCCTGAAGTCCCTGCTCGCCGGAGGCTGAGCCCACCGGTGAGCAGGGACTTAAAGATGGCCACCAACGGACTTCCCCTGACATCAGAGGGGCCGCCGGCGGCCATCTTGAAGTCCCTGCTCGCCGGAGACTGAGCCCACCGGCGAGCAGGGACTTAAAGATGGCCGCCGGCGGGCTTCCTCTGACATCATCAGAGGGGGCCCGTCGGCGGCTAACTTCAAGTCCCTGCTCGCCGGTGAGCATACATGGGCCCAGCCTCGGGCGAGCAGGGATCCGCCAAAAAAAAGAAAGCGGAGATGTTGGAGAGGCGCGCGCAAAGCGCCTCTCTCACCTCCTCAGTGACTGAGCTGTGAGGAGGTGAGACAGGGAGAGGCGCGCGCCTCTCCAACGGCTCCGTTTTTTTTTTTCTAACCGTTTTTAAATGTCCGTCGCGCATGCGCAGTCAGCGCTTGGCGGCGACGGACTTTAAAACGGTTTTATTATATAGATATATCTTTTAAAGAATTTTTATTAGCACAATAAATTTTTTACTTTTATACTTTGTGTGGCGGCTTCTTCTCCTGGCACAAGATTCAGATAAAACCATTAGCTATGGGATACGAAGAGACCACAGTTTTACACTGACTCCGAGAGGACCTCCTTCTTCCATCTTAAAGATATTTTGTCTGTTTGAAAAAAATCGTGAGTTATCTGAATAACCTGTAATTTGCACAATTAATTGATCGAATAGGACATTTAAATCTTCCGTGCTATTGTTTATAACACAGTGTCCTCTCTGACAATTATGGATAGGAGAAAAATAGGGAATGCATGATCTATAGGAAGACTGTAAGGGCTCTATGTCAACTGAAACATTAAGCCAACAGTTCCAGACGTTATATATACAGTAATGGCATTAGCGGTTAACTTAATTGAGAAAGCTGTTATTCCAACAAAGATGTTGCTTCTCCTTACTGTTTCATTTGTAGCTAAGCTGTAAAGCATGAGCCATTCCGACATAGCTCATTTGTCTTGCCTCAAGCTAGTATTCATAACCAAACACAGATTCGCAAACCCTGTATAAAGGGATTTCGCAAAATCACTTAACATTTAACTTTAGCTTGAAAAATTCCACACTTAGCCTTGATCCTGGGGTATGGAGGGCAGCACTATCTGCTGAATCCTGTGACCACAAGAAGCAAGACACTAGCAGGGTTATTCAAAGAGATTCAAAAAGTCACCGCACGTTTGGTGACTTTTCGTTCTCCTCAATTCAGGTGCGATTTGGCGATCCCATTTCCGGTGACCCTGCGGTGTATTCAGCAAGCACCACAAGGCAGTCGTAGTGCAGGGAAAAGCTGCCGCAAACCCGACGAACACTCACCGCAAAACCCGGCGAACACTCACCGAAACCCGCAAAAACTTCTTGATTAACCCCGCCGAACACGCCGGAAAAACCCGAGCAGGAGTCGATCACAGCGCAGAGCAGCCGCCGGAAAAAGCCGACATCGCAGACGAATGGAGTGAGAAAAAAAAACAGTACGCTTGAATGTTTGAAAAGTGAACCGCTGTTTGAAAAGAAACTACAGAACGAAAATGTCTGAAATTTACATATAAGACCCAATGAATGATAATAAAAAGGGCAGTTACAGAAAAAAGAAAAAACGATTTAAAACAAAAAAACAGAAAAAAGTTTCGCTTAAAAATCCAAAAAAATGCCTAAAAGAGCCTAAAAAAATATAATAGTAAATAAACTTTTTACTGCAGAATAAAAAAATAAACGGTTTATTAGATATTGAATTAAAATGGGAATATTTTTAACATTGAAACCTATGGGATTTTCCTGAAGAAACCTGTCGAAAGAAACCACCGAATGGCAGGGCATTTCGGCAACCTTTCTCAGCTGTTTTGTGTTCTCTGACTAGATGAAGCAGTACTTCTCTATGGGGAATTCACTGCCCTTGAACAGGCACCGAACAGGCACCGTATGTGCAGGCAATTCGCCAACATTTGGCGAACTGCCTGCTCTCTCAATAGCCGTAAGGCCAGGAAAGGTAACCGTATGCTGAATTTCAGCATTTGGTTACCTTTCGGCCCCAATTCAGAGCTCTTTGAATAACCCTGTAGGGATAAATAGTTCACAGTGCCCTTCAGCAGCCTCAGCTCGACCCAACGCCCAAGCTCTTGCTTCAATCCTCTATTATTATTATTATTATTATTATTTATTTATAAAGTGCCAGCATATTCTGCAGTGCTGTACAATAAGCACAGTATAGACAGGGTTACAATACATTGAACAACATTTGACAAACAGTACAGGAGGAGATGAGGGCCCTATTCCCGTAGGAACTCACAATCTGGGAGGGTTAGGGTTGGAAACAGGAGGAGAGGACTGTAAGGTGAGAGTGATTGATGGTTGCGTCAGTGAGTTGGGTGATAGGCTTCCCTAAATAGGAACGTTTTAAGGGAGCGTTTGAAGGAAGAGAAGTTAGGGGAAAGTCTGACAGTACGAGGGAGAGCGTTCCAGAGAGTGGGGGCTGCGCGTGAGAAATCCTGCAGTCTATCATGGGAAGAGGTGATGCGGGGAGAAGCTAGGCGCAGGTCACTGTTTGACCTTAGGGAGCGGGCTGGGGTGTATTTGGTGATTAGTGAGGACAGGTAGTGGGGAGCTGAGTTAGTGAGGGTTTTGTAGGTAAGGATAAGGATTTTGAACTTAATTCTGCAGTGGATGGGGAGCCAGTGAAGGGACTCGCAGAGGGGAGCGGCAGAGACAGAGCGGCGGGTGAGGTGAATTAGCCTGGCGGAGGCGTTCAGGATGGATTGTAGGGGGGAGAGGCGGGACAGAGGGAGGCCAGATAAGAGATTATTGCAATAGTCGAGTCGGGAGATTACCAGGGCGTGTATGAGTTGTTTTGTGGTGACAGCGGTAAGAAATGGCCGAATTCTGGAAATATTACGCAGTTGGTATCGGCAGGAGGAGGAAAGAGACTTGATGTGGGGGATGAAGGAAAGAGCAGAGTCAAGTGTAACTCCAAGACAGCGAACTTGGTTTGATGGGGAGATGGTGATACCCTCCACCGTGATAGAGAAGTCAGGAGGTGGGGAGGCATTGGGGGGAGGAATAAGTAGGAGTTCAGTCTTTGACATGTTGATCTTTAGGTGGTGGGAGGCCATCCAGGAGGAGATGCCAGATAAACAGTCACTGACTTTTGAAAGGACAGGGGGAGAGAGATCAGGGGTAGAGAGGTACATCTGAGTGTCATCAGCGTAGAGGTGGTAATTAAAGCCAAAGCTGTTGATGATTTTGCCCAGGGAGGAGGTGTAGATGGAAAAGAGCAGAGGACCAAGGACAGAGCCTTGAGGTACACCAACAGATAGAGGCAATGAGGAGGAGGAGTTACCAGCAAAGGACACACAGAAGGACCTGTTGGATAAATAGGAGTCAACCCAAGCAAGTGCAGTGTCCCCGAGACCCTCTAGGAGCCGGTAGCAGCCAGAGCACTGCCAGTATCTAGGAGTAGCATAAATATTCCAAAATATACTTTGTTAGAACAGAGCCTTTAATTGTGAGATGAAAATGGATACCGGCTTGTGCAGTCTCATCATCTGCGAGCCGCTATTAACGGGAATAGGTCCCAAAGTAGGGACTTTGCTTGAAGAAGAGGGACATCACAATGCAATTATAAAGTAATATTTTGAACACAGCTGTGTCATTCTTCATCTAATCTTTATTCTTCAATTAAAAGAAAACAAAGCTTCAAATCAAAAAGCATTAATGTGAGTTGTAAGTAGTATTTTTTTAATGCTCGATACGTTAATTTGATTTCTGGGGAAGTGACCGTTCCTCTTTAAACATTTGCAGACTCCATAACCCTCATACACTTTATAATGTTTTCCGGCACAAGATCAAAGAGCAGGAATAAAAAGAATGATTTAAAGCTTCAAATTAAAATGCTGTGAATGAAAGCGTGAGAATGGACAAGTCTGTTTATAGCAGAAATATCCGAACAACAAATGCAACCATGGAAACAGTGCATCGTGTCTGCATGGATAAAGTGAATTACATGCACGAACGTTACGGTTTAGGCATGAGGTTCATTTTTATAAACTGAGCCGTATAGAAAATAATAAGATTATTTCCAGGAAGTGAAATCTTCATCTACTACATTAGTCACTGGAAAATCTCCACGTTTTTATATTTATTTATTTGCAGAGTGTTACTGAAAAATTGGATATATACAAAAGCAAGACAAAACAAAACTAAGCATTTAGAGCTTTACTATATTGCAGGGCTCTGAAATAAAGGATATATTATTATACCAACTCTTTGATCATGTATTAATTCTTCAAAGTAAGAAATGTATATAATTTAACAGATAACAGACATTTCAAAGACACCCAAATCACTTGGATCTCAAAAAGAATAAGTAACTAGAGGTTCTTATTATTTGCACTGTTCTGACCATTGTGCTCCCAAAATGCTCACAGGAATATTTAGGTCATGCATATATTGTAACGGTGTGGTTTAATGCCATATCTCTGTGGATTAGTCATCTTGGAGTTTTTGCTTTTAAGTCAAAATGAAATTCTTTCCTTTTGAAGTGCAGGTAGAAAATGAACCATTCTATTTGTTTATCAGCAAGCAGAAAATATATCTATTCAATATGCAATAGAAAACATAATTACTGATCATTTCACAACATACCTGAACTATGAAACCACAAATGCAACTTAAAAGGTTAAAGGGACGTTCTACTCATCCTGACCACTTTACAGTTAATAAGTGGAAATTCACAAAATATAAAGAGAACGACACCAGCGCTGCTTTTAATAGGTCAACTAGCGAGGAGTGAGAAATAGACATTTCAGGGCCACATGCCATTTCATCAGTGTATGCAGCTCCTCAGCTGTATACACTGATGAAAGGGCACGATGCTCTGAAACGTCTGTTTCTCACTCCTCACAAGTAAACAGGTCACACCTGTGGAAGCAGTGCTGGTGTATGTCTCTTTATTTTTTGAGAATTTCCAGTTTTTTCTCCCTGCTAGAGGTGCGCATGAGAGAACCAGTTACTTTAGCAGTCTTCCCTTTGGATGACACAGACATCAAACCGCGGGGTTATAACGTGGTCAGAATGTGTAGAGTATCCACCCCGCAGCTTCACCATTCTGGCAAAAATGCTGGGTGAAGTGGAGGAGTTTCCTCCACCTCACGCAGCGTCACTAGCTGGGATTTTTGCATTTCCCGGTCGCCGGTCAACAGATTGATCACCAGTGACATCAACACACAGAGAGTGTGCCGACATCGCTATTTCTGAGTCAATCACGGTAGAATGGATGCAGCTCAGATCCATCATTCTGCGCAGGTGCTACAGAACATCCGTACATAAAGTGCACAAGTCTTGTTGCACTACGCAATTTGCGGCTCCTACGCTATGCAAGTCATATGGCAGAGCAAATTGCGTTTGAAAGACTCTGCTCAATTATTTAAGGCCAAAAAAAGGATCTCTATTTTTTAATAGTGCTCCTTTTATCTCAACTGGAAACAGGGAAAGGGGGAACTGTAGGGGTTAATTAGTAACTCCTACTGACCGTCCTGTTTTAAATTAAAACTGAATTAAACACAGAGGTCTATTCCGTGCTATTACAGAATGACAGCATTTGAATTTTACCGAGAAATTAGTTAATTGATTCCCCTCTAAACAGAAATGCCCTGAGAAGCATTAGCTAATCAGCACTGCACAGAACCCTGCCCCTCTGTCCAATGTGAGCGGATTAAGATGCCTTGGTAGAATGAAGACCTCCAATTTGGAAGGCTGTCAATCCCATTGGGAAAGGCAACAGTGGGGATGCAAACAAAGGAGACCCCTGTATCTCCATTTCTGTGCAACCTATAAGTTTATGTGAGGTTTCATTGGATGAGCCTCAGTCCAGCTTTTCCAATGATACCAAACATGAGCATATAAATGTGTAAGCATAAAAACAATATGAATTTTTTGTTCTAAAGCAGCAGCATTGCAGACTTTTAACATTCAAACAGTTTATTGGTTAAAGTACAGTCAGGTACATATGAATTCATAAATAGTGGCTATACAGGCGACATGAATAGTCATCAATATCGTACATGTTAAAAAATAGGTGGTATTGTCGGTACGATGTGAAGACAACAATTAAACTTCCAATAAACACAGAAAAAGACAGTGCATTTCAATAAACAAGTTCGCCGTTAGCAACATCTGGAGTATCCTTGGGTCTCCCTCCTATGCGGCCAGGTTGGAAAAATATACCTGCATTGCAGACTTTTAAATTATAAACTGTGATTGACACAACTCACCTTCTCATTTTCCACGCTGAAAGTAACTGTGGAAGAGATGAAGCAGTGCGTTATTATTATTATTCTTTATTTCTATAGCGCCATCATATTAAGCAGCGCTGTACAATGGCCACAATGTAGACAGTGTTATAAACATTGTACAACATTTGACAAACAAGTACAGGAGGAAACGAAGGCCCTATTCCCTTGGGAATTTACAATCTAGAAGGGTTGGGGTGGAAACAGGAGGAGAGGACTGCAAGGTGAGAGTGATGGACTGCAAGGTAAGTTATGGACTGCAAGGTGAAAGTGATGGACTGGTGAGAATGATGGACTGCAAGGTGAGAGTGATGGACTGATTGCGTCAGTGAGTCGGGTGGTAGGCTTCCCTAAAAAAAATTGCAAACTGTTTCATCTAAAACTTAAGCCATCGCATGACCGGAAAATGTCAGATCATTATGATGTGAGGGTCTTTGTTAGGCAACAGATTCTGCTCCATCTTTTGACATTCGTGACACTTGCATCATCTTCCAGCATTTTTCTTTGCGTGTAAAATTTAGAAACAATATGCTCTATATGTTGTTTTTTGACCCTTGACATTTTTTTATCAGATCTTTGATGTCCATAATATCCCCACACATAGGGCACTATTCCCTAGTGGACGCTAACGTTGGCATTCAGATATGTAAGCATTATCGCTAGGAAAAGCGACTTTAACGCATGACCTCATATTACCTTCCTGACGCTAAACCAGTAAGAAATCACTTACCGCATTGGTGATTGGGCTAGTTTCTGCGAGCTTACTGTACTTTGCAAATCTTATACTTAACATGGGGAGCACAATCGTTAATTAGCGTTTCGATAAGTAATGTATTACAAAGTCCTATCGTTAATTACTGCTGGGATGCGCAAGGCAACATTTTGGTTACTCCTAAAAGCTGGTGCTAACTTATTCCACATTTACAAATTCATTTAGTACTCGCTTACCCCCCCCCAATAAATCTAATACTCGCCTTTTACCCCGCAGTGAGAACAGTGGTCCGATGCACTGCTTCTTGTCTCTGGAGCAGAGTGAGGCTGGGAAAACTGTCGCTCTGCCATGAGTATCCCAGTGGTTAGCACTGTGATCCAGGGAAAGGTGCCGAGGCAGTGCCTCCCCTGGAATGTTGCACTAAATTGAGGACACTATGGGAAACCTGCAGACGCAGATTAGCGCCATTAGTGTCCCCATTTTAGTGCACACTAGGGAATAGGGCCCATCGTTTGTTGGAGAAAGTCCTACCCAGCATTAATATTAGAATCAAACAACAGTATCACTTCATCAAAATTGGTATTGATGTGTTTCCATAAGTATCAGCTTCACAACAGAGGAATAGGCAAGTCCTTTATAACTAACACACTAAAACCAGCAGGGTTATTCAGAGAGGTGAAAACCTTGAGAATTGGCAGTAGACTGAAAAAATCTAGACCAAATAGCCAATTTGGAAAGTGAGATAAATGGGAGAATTTTTCTTGTTTGACTATTTTGACCTAGAATTTTCAATTCTCCAGGCATTCTCAAGGTTTTCACCTCTTTCTGAATAGCCCTGCAAGTGTTTTGACATAAAGGGATTAAAGTGGTTTACAACATTTTATACAAACAACTGGAAAAATATGATTTGTTTTTGCTTAGACCAAAGGAATGGACAAGTATTGCTCTACAGATGTATAAGTAACTATATATTTAAGTATATAATTTTTTAGTTATTTTATCTTTTCACGTGCATTTATAAGTGTCAATATCAGAATGCCTACTATTTTGGATCTGACCTATCATTTTACTCATGGCTCTATTAGGTTGACAAAAGGAGATGTTAATTAGAAAGACCCACGCATGTGAATTCCAATTCTAATTTTAAAATATATAATATAGCTCACTTGCTTTGGTGTTGAAAACTTATTCAAGTTATTGAAGGGAGGTCATCAAATGTGGAAGCTTTCTTTGTAATAGTTATGAACTATGTTTGAATTAATGCATTGATGTATTGAATTATCTTAAAAAAATTAATAGAACTAATTACATTGTCAACCAAGGCAACCTCCTGTACCATTGGAATTTTACATTTTTCTCTAATTCAAAACATGCATATATATTTATAGTTAAATATTGACATTAGCACATATGGTACAAAATGTTTTCTATAATTAGTAATGGATTTAAAGAAACCTCCTTAACCCTTTCACTGCTGAAGACGTGTGGGACACGTCCTCATTGATGCACGTTGCATGCTGAGGACGTGCCCCACACGTCATCAGCTGTGCGGGACCCCCGGCGGAGATACTCACCTCTCTGTCCGGGGTCCCACGGCGTTCTGACTTCAGCGTCCTCAGACGCTGAAGTCAAGCTCCTCCCGGCGTAAATGACGTCATTGCGCCATGCGCGATGACGTCATTTCCAGGCGACCCCCGGCAATGCCGGGAGATAGCCTGGAAGGGAGGGGGGGGATCCGTTCGGATCCCTCTCTCTCCCGATCGGGAAGGAGCAGCGGTAAAAGCCAGGCACCGCTTAAAAGGGGAGGGTCTCCCCTTTTAAGCGATGCCTGGCTTTAACCCCTCAAGCGCTGGGTTGCACTTCAGCGCCTTGCGGCGCCGAAGTGCAGCCTATCTCCGGTGGGGGCCGCCATCTTGGATGGCGGCTCCGCCCCGGGACTCCCCTCGCTGTCTGACATCATCACGCATAGCGTGATGATGTCAGATAGCCGGGGAACCCTAGCTGCTATTGTGAACCCCGATATCTCCAGAACCGTGGCAGCTAGGGGGTCATGGAGGGTGTCATTTGAAAGGCCTGAGCATGGCCTTTCGAATGATACCCAACATGACTAGGTAAAAAGTAAAAATAAAATAAAATAAAAAATAAAATAAAATAATAAATAAATTTAAAGAAAAAAAAAAAAAACATGTTTTTTTTTTGTGTGTTGTTTTTATTAATGCAGCAATATTGTTCACATTTCAATTATAATGTGAACAATGATGCTGCACTAATGATTTTTTTCTATGGGGTGCGTTTGCTAAAAATCCCGTAATTCCCCCCAAAAAAGTAACAAGTCCCCATTTCAAATTTTTTGTACAAGCGCACCCCATAGAAAACATAACCGCAAACGCTCATGTGATAAAATGTGAAAAAAAACACTTTACACACTGCAGATGATTAAAAATTAAATTTTTATTGTATTTTTTGTTATAATATACAGGCAGGTCATGACGTATACATATAAAAATGATATATTATGAATCTGCGTAGTCTGCCGGAAAGAACGATATATAATATGTCTGGGTCATTTATTAAAATGTGGCTTCAAATCGCGTTTAAACATGATGAGCGAAAGCAGTAAAAATGAACTCAGCACACAGTGGTGAAATGCCTCAGCAGTGAAGGGGTTAATTAAACAATGTTTCCTAATAGAGCTCCTGCTAGCAAGGTATAACTTAACTGAGAATCGATGATTGATTGATTGAGAAAAATTTGTGAATGAGTCTTAGTGCATGTTATTATGTTTATGTTGGCAGACTGCCATTTGAGCCATTAGGGTTAATCTGGTGTTTTGTGAATTAAATCTAAATCCATTCAGCATGCTAAAAATATATTTTTTTATTTTGCATCAGTTATTTAATTTCTAACGATTTGAAATTTTAACAAATTTGGCATTTTATTACCCAGGAAAAACTATTTTAGACTTTTCCATTGATATCAATAATCACAAACAGTTACATAGGCCAATAAAAGTTTTTTTTTTGCAAAAACTATAGCTATTGTTAATAAAAAGAAAAATAATCAATGGGAAAATTTGATCAACCACAGCAATTAAAAATTCTCAGATGAACCAAAAATTACCGACCAATTTTATTACTCATTCGCAAATCGAAGGTTGAGATCAATCAGACCACACAAAAAAAAATAATCTGAGGGAATATAAGGGTTTTCCCCACTAGAGCTTTATTACTACTCACCACAAATGTCAGGGTTCCTTCGTTTCACTGGCTAGACTCACTTTGAGTGCTGTGCTGTTCACCGGTTATCTGGCTGTTGTCTATCCTCGCCCCCTCTTCTTTATTCGCTATTCACCTGCTTTTTGTGATCGGGTCCCTCTGGTAATCCTGTCATACATTTTTCACAGCCATCTATACAAAAGTAGGTTCTCAAGCGGAGTTAAGATGCTGGTAAATAAGCTTTATTCACAGAGAGAGCAAACCCCACAGGTTAAACAATGTGACGTTTTGGCACAATGGCCTTAATCTTACAGGTCTGTATGTATGGCAGGTATGATTAAGGCCATTGGGCCGAAACATCACATTATTTAACCTGCGGGGTTTGCTCTCCCCATGAATAAAGCTTATTTAACGGCACTTTACTCTGCTTGAGGACCTGCTTCTTTTGTATAGGATGTTCATTGTTGGGGTTACCCTTGTATAGTGGTGACCTCGCAGTTAATGTGGAAGAGGACTCCCACCGGTACTGGATCGCCGCGCTTCCTATTGTCATCACATTTTCCACGGCCGTCTGTCTCTTCCCATGTGGCTTCCTCTGGTCACATACATGACAACTTCTGGCTTCTTCACATATTCTCCACAGCTGTTACTAATGATTGGAAAATAATTGGATTTTACTTCATGGATGGTGACTGTAAAGAGAGGGGGGACGTGGATTGAACTCTATCCCTGATAAAGTTAGCTATATGCTGACAAAACGCATTGGATGTTTTTGTGTATGTATCAGAATAAATCAGTTTTATTTTCATCTCCGGGTCCTGTCTGATTATTCCACCATACAGAGCCTCTGGTCCCCCATAGGGATGTGGTATCTGCTGGATTTAATCAATCTGTGAAGTAAAGCATCACATGCCAGAAGGCATTCACCATTTCCAGAGACCAACGCAAGGTGGGGTAACATCTGATGGTTACATGTGCCATTATTTTTTTCAATCTTGTGAGTGCGGTTTTAGCAGGGGCTTATTGTGCAGTATTGTTCCTTGCAGTGTAAGGCTATGGTTGTTCCATATTTGTTTTATCCTGTATAGATTTCATTCTATTTCCCTATTCATTTGTGCATGTCTGCTGGAGGAGGCGAATTTGAAATCTATAAGGTTATGTATTGATATTTATCTGGTTTTTAAATCTTGTAGAGCACATATTGCTTTTCTGGTGTCCCCAGTCCCATTTAGTTCAGTTTCTTTGTGTCGCGGTAGATGCAATCTCCTGAGAGTTGAAATTTCTATAGCTGAAAATCTCCATCTGAAGTAGGTGAAATCAGAACTTTATTAAATAGAAAACAAAACAAAAGGTGTGGCTATTTTATCTTGCCTACTGGCTGGTGTACTGATGCCACTGGTAGCTGGTAACTTAGATCAATAATGTAAATTAAATAAATCATTCGTACATAGAGACTGACGATAAACTTTATTAGACATATACGGTAAAATATTGGCTAGATGTGGATGTGATGTTTCGGCAAGTGTGTGATTATTGTCGGTGGATGCCTTATGGCAGTTTGACCCTTGACCCCATATGACGATTAATATCGCTCTTTGCACACAAAGGGACCATTAACATAATTGTTGTTCATGTAGATATCAACATTAATTGGGTAACCGCATGATTGGCTGGTTCTACACAGATAATTATACGATATCTAACAGCATATAGTATGTTATTGTATGTAATGCAAATGACTGGCAGTGGTAAAATAGTGTGACAGTATTCCAAATAGTTAAACACTAAGGCTAGGGTCAGACTGAGGCAGTGCGAACGCGCGTTCTGGCGCACTTAATCACGGCCGCACTAGCAGCAAATGACGGGCAATGACGGCCAATATACGAAGTACGGTCGCACAAAAGTCCGGCTGCGCAACGCAAGTGGAAAATGAACGCATTTTTTCGAGAACGTTAAACCACTAGTACTGACGTACAGAGTGCGCTGCGTCCGCTAGCGGCGTGTGTGCGTGAATTGGAGACATCAGACGCTGCTAATGTCCGGCCAACATAACGTCCAGATGCACAAAGTGTTTTATTGATGATCCGTACAAAATCACGGATGAAACTGCGCATAGTATGACCGCTATTGCGTATTCCGTGAAAAAATACGTCCATTCTTCGAACGCACATTTTCACGGACAACGTGAAAAATGCGTTAGTCTGACCCTAGCCTTAGGGGAATATGTGTTTTCTGTGATCTACGTTTTAAACCTGTAGTATATAGTATTCTTTGACAGCTTAACTACGTGTTAATAGATCAATAAGAGACCCCTACCAGAATCGATGTCATCGGTATCTGGAGTTCAGGCTGCCTAATGCACAATACTCCTGTATGTTAGCGTTGTGTGTATAGAGCAATATGATCGACTTGCAAGATTGCAATTGGAGATCCCAATATCCGGAGTTCAAACTACCAGAATAAAACTGTGCTCAATTTGCCCGCACATTGGCGTTTTCTGAGCATAGAGCAAAATACAGTTAGGTTTGCAAGATTGCAATTAGAGACCTTAATATCTGGAGTTCAAGCTACCAGAATAACATTGTATTCGATTTGCCCACACATTAACGTACTGAATATAGAGCGAGATGCAGTTAGGCTTGCAAGATTGCAATTGGAGACCTCAATATCTGGAGTTCAAGCTGCCAGAGTAACCTTGTGCTCACATTGGCGTTCTGAGTATAGAATAGAATGCAGTTTGGGCTTGCAAGGTTGCAATTAGAACCCCGGTATCTGGAGTTCAAGCTACCAGAATGACATTGTGCTCAACTTGCCCGCACATTGGCGTTTCTGAGTATGAAGCAAGATACAGTTCGACTTGCAAGATTGCAATTAGAGGCCTCAATATCTGGGGTTCAAGCTACCAGAATAACCTTGTGCTCAATTTGCCCGCACGTTGGCATTCTGAGTATAGAGCAAAATACAGTTAGGTTTGCAAAATTGCAATTAGAAACCCCGGTATCTGGAATTCAAGCTACCGGAATGACCTTGTGCTCAATTTGCCCGTACATTGGCGTTCTAAGTATAGAGCGAGATACAATTAGGTTTGTAAGATTGCAGTTGGAGACCCCAATGTCTGGAGTTCAAGCTACCAGAGTAACATTGTGCTCAATTTGCCCGCATATTGGCGTTCTAAGTATAGAGCAAAAAACTGTTTATGCTTGCAAGATTGCAATTGGAGACCCCAATGTCTGAAGTTCAAGCTACCAGAATAACTTTGTGCTCAATTTGCCCATACATTGGCGTTCTGAGTATAGAGTAAAATACAGTTATGCTTGCAAGATTGCAATTGGAGACCCCAATGTCTGGAGTTCAAGCTACCAGAATAACATTGTGCTCAATTTACCCACATATTGACGTTCTGAGTATAGAGCAAGATACAGTTAGACTTGCAATATTGCAATTAGAGACCTCAATATCTGGGGTTCAAACTACCAAAATAACCTTATGCTCAATTTTCTCACACATTGGCATTCTAAGTATAGAGCAAGAAACAGTTATGCTTGCAAGATTGCAATTTGGAGACCCCAATGTCTGGAGTTCAAGCTACCAGAACAACATTGTGCTCAATTTGCCCTCATATTAGCGTTCTGAGTATAGAGCAAGATACCGTTATGTTTGCGAGATTGCAATTTGGAGACCCCAATGTCTGAAGTTCAAGCTATCAGAATAACTTTGTGCTCAATTTGCCCGTATATTGGCGTTCTGAATATAGAGCAAAATACAGTTATGCTTGCAAGATTGCAGTTGGAGACCCCAATGTCTGGAGTTCAAGCTACCAGATTAACATTATGCTCAATTTGCCCGCACATTGGCGTTCTAAGTATGGAATAATGTGTTGCTGAATGGAAAAATTGGGTCTTTAGGAGTGTAGACCAAAGCAATAGATACTGTGGGTATATATTGCCCCAAATGCGGCTGTCACTCTAAAGCGGGATTATAAATATTCATATGCACCGTGATGGTGACTACTATACAGGTACTATCATATCCCTAGATATGGATGACCAAATAATTGTTTTTAACTGTTTGCACGGGGTGCACTTCTCTTTATGCTTCTGGCAATGTGTTTGATCCGGTAATTGGATCCTGGCAGTTAACCTTGCATGACTAATTATACGTTCACTTAGGGAAGCTATAGAATCTGATTACGTTGAACATTCTAGGGATATGATAGTACCTGTATAGTAGTCACCATCACGGTGCATATGAATATTTATAATCCCGCTTTAGAGTGACAGCCGCATTTGGGGCAATATATACCCACAGTATCTATTGCTTTGGTCTACACTCCTAAAGACCCAATTTTTCCATTCAGCAACACATTATTCCATACTTAGAACGCCAATGTGCGGGCAAATTGAGCATAATGTTAATCTGGTAGCTTGAACTCCAGACATTGGGGTCTCCAACTGCAATCTTGCAAGCATAACTGTATTTTGCTCTATATTCAGAACGCCAATATACGGGCAAATTGAGCACAAAGTTATTCTGATAGCTTGAACTTCAGACATTGGGGTTTCCAAATTGCAATCTCGCAAACATAACGGTATCTTGCTCTATACTCAGAACGCTAATATGAGGGCAAATTGAGCACAATGTTGTTCTGGTAGCTTGAACTCCAGACATTGGGGTCTCCAAATTGCAATCTTGCAAGCATAACTGTTTCTTGCTCTATACTTAGAATGCCAATGTGTGAGAAAATTGAGCATAAGGTTATTTTGGTAGTTTGAACCCCAGATATTGAGGTCTCTAATTGCAATATTGCAAGTCTAACTGTATCTTGCTCTATACTCAGAACGTCAATATGTGGGCAAATTGAGCACAAAGTTATTCTGGTAGCTTGAACTTCAGACATTGGGGTCTCCAATTGCAATCTTGCAAGCATAAACTGTTTTTTGCTCTATACTTAGAACGCCAATATGCGGGCAAATTGAGCACAATGTTACTCTGGTAGCTTGAACTCCAGACATTGGGGTCTCCAACTGCAATCTTACAAACCTAATTGTATCTCGCTCTATACTTAGAACGCCAATGTACGGGCAAATTGAGCACAAGGTCATTCCGGTAGCTTGAATTCCAGATACCGGGGTTTCTAATTGCAATTTTGCAAACCTAACTGTATTTTGCTCTATACTCAGAATGCCAACGTGCGGGCAAATTGAGCACAAGGTTATTCTGGTAGCTTGAACCCCAGATATTGAGGCCTCTAATTGCAATCTTGCAAGTCGAACTGTATCTTGCTTCATACTCAGAAACGCCAATGTGCGGGCAAGTTGAGCACAATGTCATTCTGGTAGCTTGAACTCCAGATACCGGGGTTTCTAATTGCAACCTTGCAAGCCCAAACTGCATTCTATTCTATACTCAGAACGCCAATGTGAGCACAAGGTTACTCTGGCAGCTTGAACTCCAGATATTGAGGTCTCCAATTGCAATCTTGCAAGCCTAACTGCATCTCGCTCTATATTCAGTACGTTAATGTGTGGGCAAATCGAATACAATGTTATTCTGGTAGCTTGAACTCCAGATATTAAGGTCTCTAATTGCAATCTTGCAAACCTAACTGTATTTTGCTCTATGCTCAGAAAACGCCAATGTGCGGGCAAATTGAGCACAGTTTTATTCTGGTAGTTTGAACTCCGGATATTGGGATCTCCAATTGCAATCTTGCAAGTCGATCATATTGCTCTATACACACAACGCTAACATACAGGAGTATTGTGCATTAGGCAGCCTGAACTCCAGATACCGATGACATCGATTCTGGTAGGGGTCTCTTATTGATCTATTAACACGTAGTTAAGCTGTCAAAGAATACTATATACTACAGGTTTAAAACGTAGATCACAGAAAACACATATTCCCCTAAGTGTTTAACTATTTGGAATACTGTCACACTATTTTACCACTGCCAGTCATTTGCATTACATACAATAACATACTATATGCTGTTAGATATCGTATAATTATCTGTGTAGAACCAGCCAATCATGCGGTTACCCAATTAATGTTGATATCTACATGAACAACAATTATGTTAATGGTCCCTTTGTGTGCAAAGAGCGATATTAATCGTCATATGGGGTCAAGGGTCAAACTGCCATAAGGCATCCACCGACAATAATCACACACTTGCCGAAACATCACATCCACATCTAGCCAATATTTTACCGTATATGTCTAATAAAGTTTATCGTCAGTCTCTATGTACGAATGATTTATTTAATTTACATTATTGATCTAAGTTACCAGCTACCAGTGGCATCAGTACACCAGCCATTAGGCAAGATAAAATAGCCACACCTTTTGTTTTGTTTTCTATTTAATAATTTGTTAACCAAGGTTCAATCCTAATTACGCTGGTTTACTAGCTCCATTTCCACTTTGGACCCGATCTTGTTATTGGGTCCGAACTAATTGTCTGTTAAGAAATCAGAACTAGACATGTGCATTCGTTTTAGTACTAAAACGATTTAGTCCGAATTTTGGGATAATTTAGTTTTCGTATGACTCAAGAGAAACGAAACTGCTCAGTACAAAAAACGAAAGAAACTAAAATAAAATGCACTACATTTTAGTTTCAGTCCGTTTTGTGATATTACATTGATGAGTGAAGGAGACCAGCAATGAAGAGCGCAACATCTGAAGTTCTGCACCCTCCACATGCCAATGCAGTAGGATGTTCTATAGAGAGAGGGGCATTAATTAATGCAGGAGGATGTTCTATATATTATACAGAGAGGGGTATTAATGCAGGAGGATGTTATATACATTATACAGAGAAAGGTATAAGTTGAGGAGGATGTTCTATACAGAGAGGGACATTAATTAATTCAGGAGGATGTTCTAAACATTATACAGAGAGGAGCCTTTTATTTAGCACTTTAAATCCAGTGGCTGTGAACGCTGAGATCGGCTGCTTGTTACTTTATCTCTCAGTACAATGTATCAGGCTCAGCTGTTACAGTAACTAACAGCTCTCAGAGTTTCAGTAAAACAAGGAAATAATATTGTTCTAACCTCTTATATATAAAAATATTATTTACTAGTTTTACTGAAACTCAGCGCTGTGAGCAGCAGTCAGTTACTGTAACAGCTTTAAAAGGCGAATATCCATACGGCGCATCTAGTACAATTAATATATTAATAAATCAATGGATATGTAAAATCCATAAAATCTATTAAAAAACTCATAAACCGTAACAGTAAAAAATGTATTAAAAATGTATTAAAAATGTATATTATTATCAAGTCAATAAGGTGCATAGAGTAAAGTCCAGGTCAAATGTGCAAACAGTGCAAAAAAGTGCTCAAGTATATATTGATGGAATACTCAAAAATGATGATGAGAAATGATGTGCTGATCTTCTTATAAGTGCTGGTGCTGAATCCTCATATCCGTCAGTAATCCTCAAAGAAAGCACATCACAAGAGAGGATAATAGTGCAGACAGTCAAAATAAAATAGGCTCGAATTATAACCAAAATCCAAACCACTCACATTTATGGGAGCCCACAAGGTCCCGGCTCAAGGAGAAAACAGCCTGCAGCCAAATATAGGGTGGCACTTCCCTTCTTTCTGTTCGTACTGGAGACTAAAAATAGAGAGAATCGGGAGACAGCACTCCCATAGCGTAATGCTGCGTATATGTGGGAAATGTGATAAAGGAAAAGATTAAGCACACTCACCGATTTTAGAGCCTCGTAATATCAGGCTCAATCTATGTCGCTCTGGGTCCTCTTAAGGTGGGAACCCAAACCTCTTTGCCTCCGTGGTGATGGATCCAAAATTCCAAGAAGAAAAAAAGGGGTCGGAGAAAGGTGGCAAATATTGGGAAAATTTAATGGATAAATAAAATAAAATACAGGACAGAATCTACCGAGACGCGTTTCGGCTTAAAAAGCCTTCCTCAGTCGGTATAAAGGTAAATGTCCATAAAAAGGTCGGCTTTGCCTGACACGGGGCAGTATTACAATGTTGGTGCTAACTTAACCAGAGCTGTTGTAAACTGAAAACCTCCATAGGCTACAATGGCTCTGGGAAGTTTACAACAGCTCTGGTTAAGTTAGCACCACCTATATAATATGGCCCACATTGTACTGAGAGTGAGAGATACTGTAACAAGCAGCGATCTTCGCCCTCTGAGGAGCCACTACAATAGTAATTGTATCCACTGGTTTTCGGATGAATGAAATAAATTAGTTTTCATACTAAAGAACTGAAAACGAATTTCTTTAGCAACTAAATAAATTACATTTTAGGACTAATCCATTAGTTCAAAACGAAATTTTGTGCTGTGCACATGTCTAATCAGAACTTTGCTGGTGACTTTTGCAAAAAAAGTGTTGTGGTTTTATGTTACCCCATGTATTGATATATTTTGTTGTTGATCTCCTAGTATTTGATTTCTGGCTTTGTTTATTGTCTTTGTCATACCCCTCGCCGCAGACACCGCAAAAAGACCAAACCATGCGGTACTTCTTGCTAAATTCCCCTGAATACTATACATATGCAGGTTCCTGGGCACATACCAAAATCCAGTGCTGGTTCCAAGAGACCTCAGGTACATCTGATTCCACGCTAATGAGGCCTCCTTAAGAGGAAGGTACACCCTCCTTTCTATGCTTCCTCATTAAAGTCTGAACTGTACTTCGAACCTAACCTGCCTCCTGGAAACTCCCTGGTCCTGAACCACCGTAATCCCTACTGCCGAGAGACTCCTACTGCTGAGAGACTCCTACTGCTGAGAGACCCCTATCTGGATACCTACAGCCACAGCCACCGGTACCTCCATCCTCTGCTCCCTGCACCCTACAAATCTGTTGGATTGCCTGTGTACTGGACCCCTTTGCCACAGACTTGACCATTTTGTTGCCTGCTAAGACCTCCGCTCTGCACTACCCAGTGCTTTTTTTCTGGAAAAATAGGTGGGAGTACTCTCACATCTGGGGAAAAACTGATTATTATGACTATTTTCAGGTCCTAATAAACAATAGTTGTAGCTCACTTAAAGGAAGACCCTATAAAAG